>DWPV01001889.1:0-18889 GCA_018251915.1 Urbanus proteus proteus
TTTCATAATAACAAGTTAATTTCCAGTAAGGGAGCTTTTCCCAAAAGTGGGGCAACTATCCGGCTTTTACCCTACTGTAAATTCCATTATTTTGTACTACATCCACAATAATTACGCTTTAGTTTTATAATCGCATGTTTGTGGAGTTGTATCTATTTATTAGCTGAAATTCCATAACCGCAAACAAACGCGTCATTTTATAACAATAATATATATTGATAGACAAACGTAAGTATATATTTTACAACTTAGTCCTCAAGAGTAGCCACGATCTGTGATCGACTTCAGGTAGGATTCTAATCTTACATGGAGTTGATCACTGGTTTTCTATATTGTAAATAAAATATTTTTATATTTATATAATAAATAAATATTTATATAAAAATAACAGCGGCGCAAAGCTGCTCTTTGTACTTGTTTGAAGATGGTAATAATGTAGAGATACTGATATGAGTTACTCTATCTTAGTTTGCAGGTGCAGAAACATATCTGTAATCGGTCTTTCTTTCTTCTATTATTTATCTATTAGCAATGACCATTGAACATATTGTGGGGTTAACATAAGAAAGATATGCGTCAGTTTGATTCGAATCTGATTTTCCATCAAGTAACGGTGATATGTAAGCTACAACCTTATCGTTACATCCCTATCAAAATGAATTCACTAAGCGGTTTGTCTTGGGGTCAGCTAATCTTGTAATACATCGGACAAATCCATTAATCCCTTACGGATCAACCCCTAGCCAACAAAACGGCTTTCTATTCATTTTAATACTATAATCGGTATGTTTATGGAGTATGTATTTAATCGTTTAAAGAACTTTATCAAATATTTGTCATGTAATCGAGCGATTGGAAACGTGTTTTAGCGCAATGAAAGTTGACTTGGATAGAAATATTCATATTTTTCTACTTGAAAACAAAATTAATACGAAAATCGCCATACAAATACAATAAAGCGATCGTTCTGTGAAATAGCGTTCGCTTGGAAAGTTTGCCACATGGCTAGACCCCCAGGTGACCGTCTCGGCCGGGTACTCACAATTTGTGGCCAACACCACGTGGACTCAACAAGTGGGCTCGGCCACGCATGCGCAAAACGACGATCGCACCGTACTTTTCCACTCCAAGCCCACTTGTAGGTCAAACATCTATAAAATACTATCGCGATGGATCGCATACAATGACGGCTCGGTTAGACAGGTTCTTGACGAGACCCGAAATGTTTCGGTTATCGATAATTCATTTAGAATATTCGCCGTTTTAATACCTGATTAAGTTACAGGTAAAGCTTTTAACGATTCACTAATAGAGGTTGTTTTTTATTATTAAACAGACAAAAGAAGCGTAAAAAACGCCTCTTCCTAATAACGACGTCTAGCTTTTGTACTTTACCTATTTTTTAAAAACACGTGCAAAGAAAGCAATTAAATGTGGGACGAAAATACGATAGGAAAATTTCTTTCTCATCTTTCGAACTAAAAATCCAAGCCTACTTACATTAGCTATTGATTTCCGATATAGGCTCTACGTACTGGAAAAAACCATAAGTAACAAGATTTTGTACTTATTCTCTGATATCTTTTTATTTCAATGAAGAACTTTGTCGTTGAATCGTTCATAACTTCTGTTTGTTGTTAACTACTTCGGACGTAACATTTATTATTCGTAATTATTTTGTAATCCAACGGCAAAACTCGAATAAAAGATAGGTTTTCGAACAAAATATTATATCATTTTACTGAATAAAATTCAGCATAAAATATTTATTTTTACATTTCTGGATGAAAACATAAATCAGGTCGGGCAAAAGCAGTGGGTTTAACAAATTTCCCTTTTTCCAAAAATACAAAATACTTTTCTAACAATGCTATAAAGTTGGACGGTATTATGTAACAATGTCTCATCGTTCAATAAACTTAAAAATAATAATCGTATCCTAAACACGTATCACTCTCACGTGAACATGCGGTTTCGTGAGAATCGTGATAACTAAACCGTGCACTCAACGATGTTAACGAAAATACAATAAAATGTTGCCGGCGAATCAAAACACAAATATATTTTCAAACAATGCTCGCTCTTGACTTGACGACCTTGGACGGCATTATGTAACAATTACTCACCTTACATCAGATCGTGTCCTACTTTTTTACAGAATTTTAAGCAACTTTGACATTGACGTAAATGGAAAATGCGACTGATAATCACGATTAGGAAACGACTTGTACTCTTGAAATCGGTTCAAGTGATATAATTTTAGTGTATGGCTACTTTTTTCCAATAATACAAATGCGGTAATTGTTTAGTGGTATTAAATTAGTAGTGTTAAATTCTGATACACATGTTTGCGATTTTTCGATGTGGTGAGTGCGCGTTCAATGGTGAACGAAAAAATCGTAGAGCTCTACATACTTTAGAGATGTATTATAAAAACTTTTCAAAGGCGTATGAAAAATTCTGATTTGAATTTGGTCAACATAGTGAACTAAGTTTTATAAAGTCTTTTCATCCATCTTCAGTGAAGACCATATGACAGTAGGACTGATAGTAGGAGAGTATATTACTTGTGGTGATTACATTATATGTACCACACATGACACATTTATTATAAAACCTTTATAAGTTACTTATGAAGTAATTTATCCATGCTTACGTATTATGTATTACGCCTTGCGGTTTACTATTTACAAAATGGTTTTTATTAACAGTAAAATTCCCTCAGGAAATCCCAAGTGACCCTTATTTCGAGTAATTGTAACAACAAAGTGGTAAGGAAAGGCTGAGGACATCCAATGACTAATGCCCCAGTTACTTAACTATTTCTTCAACATCGTTTATGATTAATTTAGATAAGTAAAATTATATTAAAATTGGCTGCGACTCTTCAATTCTTTCCGCTTCTGTTGTTATTTATTTCTTAAATATTTTAATAATTCAATTTGTCTATTATTATTCTCATTATAGCAATTACCAAATAGGTACGCGTTTCAATTACGAATCTAGGTAAAATTACTGGCATGCAATCGCCTTAATGACGATATGCAATTAAGCTGTTTTACGCTTTACTTAAACCAACACATTAGTGGTTTACTGCCGAAGAGGTTACGAGCGTTAATTGTCTATCGATTCGAAACGATTTACACTTTGATTGGAACACTAAATTCACTAAAAGAAACTTAAAGAGTAAAAGCGGTGATAGCCTAATGGTTGAAACTCGACCTCTTAATCGGGGGTCAGGCGTTCAAATCCCAGGCACACACCTTTGACTTTTTGAAGTTCTGTGCGTATTAGAGAATGATTATCACTTTAACGGTGAAGGAAGGCATCGTGAGGATTTGTTCTTTATACGATCGACGTCGACGATCGTAGTAGACGATGATCTTTGATTATTAACCAAAGACTACGACTTAAGGTATAGATTTTATTTTTCTGTGACAACTATAACGAATTGACATTATTTTATAGATGTCACAGAAAAATAAAATTTAGATTTTTTTTTTAAATTTGACTAGTTCTTCACTTTGATACACGCAAAATACGCATAAAACATACTTTACGTACAAGCGCAAAATTCGAATCATTCTAGAACATTGTATGAATTCCTATAAATAGGCAAAAAGGTTTCAGAAGTTGCGTAGTAGATTTCAATGAACACCCCCGAGGTGTGCGTCGCGCCGGTCTCAAGCGCTGTCATGACAACGGAATCACGTGGCGTCCTTACTTCGACAATATTGTCCCTTATCGTATTTACATAGACAAAATAATTTTCATCTAGCGTTTCATTATACTGTAGGATCATCTATTAATATCCCACAGCTAAGGATAGACGTACCTATTTCAAGTTAGTACTAGATTAAGATGCTATAGATCTACTATCATTGTATAGTAGATAACCGTACTGTTTCATCGTCATCCCATTATTGTCCCACTGCTGGGCACGGGTCTCCTCTCAGTGAGAGGGATTTAGGCCTTAGTCTACCGCGCTTGCCAAGTTCGAATTGGTAGTCTTCACACACCTTTGAACACTTTTAGGAACTCTCAGATGTGCTGGTTTTCCTCACGATGTTTTCTTTCACCGTAAAGCAAGTGATAATTAATTTCTAATACGCACATAAATCAGAGGTGCGTGCCCGGAACTTGAACCTTGGACCCCTCGATTGAGAGGCCAAGTTTTAACCATTAGGCTATCACTGCTCGTTCAATATATTATGGTTATAAATCACAAAAAAATCGTAAAAAAGTTTTAAAATAAAAGCATTATTACATTATTTTTAAGCCCATAGACCTGACGTTATACTACTCAATTTTTAAGTTTGCCAACGTTATCTTTTTTTATAAAAATCTCCTCAAATCCACTTAGTAACGCGACTTAATATTCGACCCGCGTGGCGGAATGGTTGCCGTGTTGGTCTGACGTGCCGGGTTCGATTCCCGGCCAGACTGTTCTGGGTCTGGGTGTTTGTGATTTCATCTTTGTGTGTCCATAGCACCTACGATACAGGAGGAAATCCTACTGAAGGGATATGAATGTAGAAAGCATCTTTTTTTAGCTAACATCTACGTCATAATAGTATTTATATTTGACTCGTCTCATATCTCATTCGATGTTCGTGAGACTCATACCTTTTAACAAATGTTTGATACCGAGGTGCGAATTTTCAGCAATCCTCATTGGATTCACAAATGGTGTAAATTTGTAGTCGATTGCATTATTGAACTATTTGCTTCGAATATGTCGGTGAAATTGGGTATTGCAAACAATTGAGGTTATACCTGTGATATGACTAGCATGTGTTTGATTTTGCTTGTGCAATTAGCCTCATAAACACACTAGTTGAAACCTGTGACTTTGTGTGCAGAATATGCAATAGTATCTACGTTGCATCAGGGCGAAGCCTGGTTGGGTCGCTAGTTATACATATAAAAACTTTCCTCTTGTATTATTCTGTTTATTGATGAAAATCACATCAAAAACCGTCACATAATGTAAAAGATCAAATATTGTAGAAAGTTTCTTGTTTTGTCGTCATTAAGTATTCTGTATAATAATATAAGTCTGATGCATACAGCTGTGAGTTCGAACCTCGGCTAGGACATTTACGTCCATTTTAACCTCGATATTGAAATGTTTAAAATCACAAACGAAATAATTATTTGACGTGAATAACAAGAGTACTAGAGAATAATTTAAGCTGTACATTTTAACTATACTAGCTGATTGCTGCGGTTTCACCCGCATTAAAAAAGTAAAAAGTCTACATATCTAAATATAGCACCCCGCTGTCCCGCGGTTACGGCTGCATGCGCGTAACGCGCGCGCATATGTTTTTATCCAAAATTCAAGTGGCCTATGCAACGGCATAGACCTTCAGCTATCTTTCAGTGAAAGCCCCGTGAAATTCAGTCCAGCCCTTTAGAAGATTACGTCAACCAAACAGACAGACGGTCAAAAATTTTTGAAATTGCATTTTCGATATTGGTATAGTGTATACGTTTATAGGCATTGAGTAAAAAATGTTATTTTAAAATCACAAACAGACACTTCAATTTTATTTATTTGTATAGATAAACTGTCTTTAAATACATACGCCTACCTTTCGACACAGTAATAGTATCTACAGATACTATTACCTATAGAGTAACTTTCAACGCTTCTTTGTCATATTAACCTACCCACACACATCATGTCACTCAAATAGAAATTCGAAGTTTAAAGAGCCATAAGTAGCAGATAAGCTGAAGTGGCCATCTTGTATTATTAGCAATTATTGAACGTAACTGACTGAATGACCAATTGAAAATGAATAAAATCAATATACTCGAAACTGCTAATAAATGTCAAATATAAGCTATTCACTGTTATTTTAGTAAAATCTCTTAGACGTAACAGACGTTATGAGGCAATAAAAGATTTTTGTTACATCAATCACACAATAGCAGAGATACAGAGGTAAAGTAAATAAGATTTATATGATCCAGATGTAAATGAAACTGGTAGCAGTCGCGTTTTTACTGAAAACAATAACATTATTATTAGATGGGGGATACTACTAAAGAATGTCGCTTCGATTATTTTAACATTTATGCAATTAATCGATGACGGTATCGATAAATGAAAGTGAAAAAATAGAGGAATAAGTAGTTTTTCGTATGCTTGGTAAAGGATTTGGCAGCCTGCTAGCTTGAATGATTCTTTTTGCAGTTCAATTTCAATTCAATTATAAACCCTTTTCAAATGTAAACACATTCAAAGGCTTTATAAACTTAATAATAATAATAATATTTAGTAATATTTAACAGCTTTTGCCTTTACCTTTATACACGCAGACCATAATCCAAATTGACTCAAACATTTTACAACCTTAGGAGGACTATACAAAAAGCCTTTCTTACGTGTCTACATGCGAGAATTCATGGTTCTTGCAGCTTAGGCTCCAGACAATGGTTATTCAAAAGTCATACTCACCTTTCGTTCTTATATATCACTAGCTTTTACCCGCGGTTACGCACGCGTTAAATAACATATAAACCTTCCTTTTGAATCACTCTACCTATTAAAAAACCGCATCATAATCCCTTGCGTTAATTTAAAGCTCTAAGCATACATAGGGACAGACAGCGGAAAGCGACTTTGTTTTATATCTAGTGATGTAGGGAGATAAAACACAAAATTATCAAACGTATTTATAAAACTACAAGTACAGAAACCTAAAATGTTACTTCAAAAATGTCAACACGCCGCACCGACTCTCATATATCACGTGGATTTATACCCACCTCTGCTCCTTCCTCGATTTTCACGTAACACCTTAATTTAATATTAAATTTTGCTCTTTCCCTCCCAAGAGCAGATGTCTTTACACTTTTGTTATTCATATTTCACTTCCACGCATTAACGCTTAGCGAGTGAACTTCTATACTCTTGGTTTGCGTCGAAATATTTACATTTGAGAGAAACAAATATAACAGGTATCTGTAACGAAAATGTTTCGGATTTCGTACACTTTGACAAATATTTGACGTGTTCTCAAAGGGTGTTATATATTATTTATCTTTTCTTCGTCTGCAATGTCGTATATAATTAATTACTGACTATTCGGATATTTACTCTAGACATGATTACAAAAACTTAAAACATTTTCTTCATGAAGTTTTTTTTTCTGTATCGTGGGTGCAAACGTCGTCGTCAACCCATTATCAACTCATTGCTGTGCACGGATCTCTGTTAGAAGGATTTAGGCCTTAGTCCACCGCGCTGGCCAAGTCCAAATTGGTAGACTTCACACACCTTTGAGAACTTTTTAGGAACTCTCAGGTGCAGGTTTCACACGATGTTTTCCTTCGCCGTTAAAGCATGTGTAGCAATTAATTTCTAATACGCACATAAGACTTACAAACACAAAGACCCTGAACAAAAATCTAAATTCATCATTCATATGTCTGGCTGACCGGGGATCGAACCTGAAACCCATTGCGTGTAAGACTGGTATGGCGACCGGTCCACCACGCGAGTCCTCAAAATAACGAAGAAAACAAATCTATTTCCTTAATTTCAATTTGGATTCAACAATCCACTAGATTCAACTAAATGTATGTAAACTACAATTAGGGTCACAGTGAATCACTTCATAAATGCAGTTATCGGCACTAAATTTGTGAATCCACTGGAATCAATTACATAGTTTCTACTGCAGTCGCCTTGTTAAATTGAGCGTTCAATTTAATTGTTTAGAACTCCCTGTCTTATAATTTAGTTCATCCGGTCGTTATAGATACCATTGTTACGTTTTATTGATTTAGAAAATAAACATTTCACGCTTCGATGTTTCTGATACGTTAACGCAAGTCCCATATATCGTCACATATCGTTGGAGTTCATGATTTACTAATTGATACTAACTTTGAATTATTGAAGCTTGTTTGCATTGCTTTGTGTTTACGATAGTTTCTAATAGTTAGTTTATTATAGTTTGGAAGAAAATAATGAGGCAATTGTAGAAAGGGTAGTAGGCAAGAATAGTTAGGATTATGAAGCTTTCTTTACATTTCAGAGAATCAATACAATAGCCCAATAACCTGAGGGTTCAGTTCAGGTGTGTTTAAGTGTGTGGTAAGTACAGTATGTTTAAGTTGTAGTACCTTGACCACGACCCTAATTAAAATTTTATTTAGTGCAAATAATAATACGTAATGATAAAGCATTCATTACCCGACTGCGTCAGAAGGAGGGTAATGTTACTCGAGCGTATGTATGTATCTTTTTTTTTCTTTGGCACGCCCTACAGCCCAAACGGCTTGGCGGATTTTAACATACGAAGTGTCGTTAGATTTGTCTCATAGTGACATCAGCTATATAATTTAAATATAGTGCCTGAAAACTGAAAAAGAGGTTTTTAGCAGTAGGGTTTTTTGTTTTTAACATAATATTTCTAGTTTTATGATAGCAAAAACCGAAACAATATGTTTCTATTTACATGTCAGTAATTTATAAGTGGCAACTAAATCTCCAAAGCAATTCAATTTCTTGGGAGTTTTAGTTGCCACTTATAATTTACTGACATGTAAATAGAAAGATTCAAAGCCTTGGATCACGATCCGTATCACATGATCTAACTAGCCACTATTCAAATTAACTGCAATTCAAAGATATCACGATGACACAGCTGCGAATTATTCATTGCACAATTTATAGTCGCTTGGATCTGTTTGATAAACATCAAATCATCTTGATGGTTCTGAATTATTCTGTCAAGGAACCGTTTTGTACGTCTGTAGAATTGAAGGCACGGTGAATAATGAATTTGTTAGACAATTTATTAAGGTTAAAGTATTAGTTAGTTGTATTTATTGATTAAAACTATGTAAAAACTGTAAGCACGCGTAGCCCCTATCAACGAAGATAGGCAACTTCAAACGTGCTAGGTAGATGGATGGGTGACTGCTAGTGCCAATATATCTTGCGCGCTTCCGTGCTTCGGAGGGCATGATTATCCGTCCGTACCAATTGTTATCATTGGATAGCAGTCGCTATACCTCATCGCAAGCTTTATGAGCGGTTTGAATCCGACACGGGTTGGCCATTAACCTAGACCTACCCACTTTACCAACACGCATTGGAACAGAGTGGTGGTGTACGCCCCAAGCATGCCCCATTTGTGGGCAGAGAATCGTGCCCAACAGTAAGACAAAAAATAAGGTTTTGGCAAAAGTAATAAGGGTACTTACAAAGATACTATACTCCACATATTTAATTGTATTAAAATAATTCAAAATCTGTTTAAAATCTTTCATAATAAACGATTACGTCAAAAATATGACAAGCTTTAAGACGAACAACAACATAGGTATTAAAGTAAACAGTTTGAGTAGTAATTTGGTAATAAATAAAGCGGAGAAATCGTAAACTTGTGCGGTAAATTCATTGTTATCACCGTTTAACCCATTCCACGAACTTACCGGGGACGTAAAGTACTTTGAGTGATTTGGGTTAGGTACTGTGGGACAAGCGTATAGATTAAATATAATAATATATTTTGCCGTCTAATTAGATTTGAATTTAATTCGGGTAACACAAGTAGCTGGTTAGTATTAATGTTACCAGTACTTCTGGTAAAGGATTTCAGTTTAATTTTTTAAGTGAATTAATTTCAATTATATTTGACTTTGTAGGAATAAATAAGTCTATTTTTTTTAATTATATATTTTTAGCATACAATCTTGAATGAATCCTGAAATTCTGAATGTAGAAAGCATGTTATTATTATTATAGACTAATGAACTCATTAACTTAACATGAGATACAAGTAAATAATTACTAAAACATTTTACTGCAATTATTTTCCAAAACACATAAACAGTAAATTGGCTACTAATTTAAATATAGTAATATATTTCCTATACAAATAACTTGCAATCTCAACAACAATTACGACATTTATTAACGTTAAGCAAACACTTATAGCACTTACGCAACTTAAGATTAATCTGTTCTCAACGTTCACAAATACCTTATTTATGGAGCGAGACTTAATGTACTGACTCCGTCAATTTGTATGAGAGAATCCATTTATTTACAGCATTAAAGGATTTTAAAACAGACTCAGCGTAAAATTCAATATTGAAAAAGGCAAGCGAGTTGCATTTTAATCAAAACGGCATTAGTATAATCGCATAGGAATGTGCGTGACGCAGCACTGACACACTGCTGCTAAGTTTGACGAGCAAGGTATCACACAATTACAATAATTAAAAAATATTATTAAAATATGTTGTAATATATCTTTATTTTTACCTACTCTATTTATTAAATAAGATTTTACAGATCTTAAACCGGTTTTAATTTAAAACATTTTAATAATGAAAATGTGTATTTTAATATTTTTAATCGTATGGAAGATGTAAGTACTTAGCTTATTTTATAATAAAAAGTATTTCTGAGAACCTTTACTCAGTAATTAACTCAAAAATGCTATAATAATTTCATAAAAAGTAGCACATAAGAGCTCTCAAAACTTGTACATTCTAAAAATGTATTCGTGAAAAAAATTATATTATGAAAATTAAATACGCATTACTGACTAATACACCTAGGTACTGTTGTCATTCAAGGAGTATAAACAAATTATCACTCTTATTCTTATAACAATTCTTTAGTCCCCGTATTTATATTTAAACGCTTCTGTGTTTATCATGGTTTATTGTATCTATATTTTTTTATAGTTCTTACCCATTATAAATCTTACAATTAATATTTCATAACTCATAAAAGCTGTTTACAGACTATTCCCGTGTGTATAAAAGGATAGGGCGGCGCATTGTTGATTATAACTTCTATCGCCCTAAATAGGGGAACTTTACATTCCGAAATTGAAAACTATGTTTGTACGTGTGTAATACTCATCTTTCATTAATGCGCCAGTCTGTTCCTAAAATACGGCGCACAAAGGTACCAAAACACGCATTTTTCCATTGACGGTGTTTCCCAAAACGACTGGTGATTGAAGTGTTTCAATCTGTACCTGCATAGTGCATGAATACTTATACTCATTGCCTATAGAAATGTTTGAGTATGATTGGACAGAATGTGTTGTGATATCGGTATTGAATAGTACCACTCCCTCTTTTCCAGTAGTTGTCATGGGAGGCAACTAAGGTACTGAATTTAAGGGGTGGACACCAGAGTCTTCCTGTGTAACACCAACAGTTACTTCGGTCGTTAACAGGCATACCAGGCATGGTAACTGTTGGCAAAAACTCTAATTAGAGGAGGTTAATGTCCAGTAGTGGACAAGAAAGGCTGTAGGATGGGTGGATGGAAGATGATTGAATATTTTGTATGTCGTACATAGCGACACAATGGTAAATAGTGTATGTTACACATGTATAGATACCGCAACAGCCTAGTCATCTATCAAGAATCCAGAACATTGTAGAAACCCCTATAGTTCTTCAGCAAAGGCACCGTCGTCACGCATTTTGCCCTTATGTGCCTTGTAACTACCATAAAAAAACAGTTGTTAACGGTGATACCTTAGAAGGTGAATCAGAGAGTTTTACTGCTTTTAATAACTATATTTACAATACGTTATGCTAAAGTAAGGGAGATGACTTTCGCAAAAGTTAATTGGAGCCCAAATACGCCGTACGTATAAAGATACAGCTTCTGACTCAGTTGACTTAAAAATATAACCTCCATAACTCCTTGTTCGTTTTGTTTTGTTTAAATCAAATTCAAAAATCGTTATTAACTGATACGCCATTTTCATGCAAATTAATCCGAAAAGCGTCAACGTATAGCGTATGTTTATTAAAAATCCAACGTCCACGTTTTCAAATCGGCATATCAAAGGGCGGTTTAATCAGAGTTACAAATTCAATTTACGAAGCTGGTACGATTGGGGGACGGTATCGGAATAATTTGCATAGTTATTATAAACATGGGTCAGTCCTGCATAAACTGTGGCCGATGACAGCTCCCGTCTCCCAAATGCAAATAATACACTCAGCTAAAGAAAATAGAACGGACTTGAACGGACTTGTTTTCTTTGAGTGTGATTCTTGGGAATTGGTTTGGAAAGATTATGGGAGTTTAAGAAGATTTTTAAAACTGCCTTGGGAATATTTCTACTGTGGAGTTATATTAGACTTATACAAAAACGTTGGATTTAATTTTATGCTGATTCAAAGTGTTAATTATATCTATAAATAAATTAAAAAATAAGACGAATAAGAAGTTTGTTATCTATTGTGATAATATGTTTTATGTGATTAAAAGTTTTAGGTTCAATTAAAAACTTATCTACAAGAAATAAGGACGTTCAATCTAAAGTTTTGTTGGATAATTTTGCCGGTTGTAAATAAAATTTATACAAGTACAAATACAAAGGTGGAATATGTAAATTAAATAATCTACTGTAGTGGGATTGCATAAAAATCAATGCAAAGAAAGACGCGCAGAGAATTAATTTAATCTTGTTTAAATGTTTATACGTTTTTCACTAGATATAGCTTTTCGTCATAAGTACGCCTAAAACAAACCATTTCCTAAGCTACATATCCCTTCTAGTCTCTTTAATTCCGTGCGGGAAATATGGTTTACAAGCATTTCAGGTAAACAAGACCAACTCAAGCAGAGCCGCGATTATCCTTTCAATCACCCCTTTATCTATTATTATCTGATATATGCGGGGAGGGAGGGAGGTCTAACACTGGTTATCAAGCGAGTACAGTCTGAGGGCTCGGCTTTGTGTGCTCTAATCGGATGCAGAAGATGGCGATTGACGGTTCTATTTCACACGACGAATGTTTATTTTAAGATTTCGATTTTAAATGCATTCTTCCGCGCGAGTGAGTAGAAAATTCTTATATTTAAAGTTAAATTTAGATGTAAGTTTGATTACCAATACAATAAGGTACCTATTTTTATGACTCGGCGATAAGGTGGTTCTTGTAGAAATACCTAGTAATGAATAAAATTGATTATCGGTTTAAAAGGTTTTTTAAGGAAGGTAATACTAAGCGTATAAAAAATAAATAATTATTTTTGAATGGAATTGACCATCTAAGTTACATATTTAAGTAGGTACAATTTAAGTATGTGCTTACTTCCTAACTTAGTAGTGCAATAAAACAAAGTAATTTACAAGTAGAGAGTACACGAGTAAAGTATTGACGAATCTCATCCATCTCTCACTGATTTATTGCACATGCAAATACACAATTTACACTACAACGCGCAATCAATGTCTTTCATCCCAATCGTACAGTATTGTTCATATATTGTTTAAAATAGTGTAAGAATTATACCACATAAAATGTAGGCAAACAGAAATAATCATTCGTTTCGATGAAATAAAAACTAAAAAAAAATACAATAAATTTGGAAATATTTACACGATTTAAACAAATTAAATAATAAGTAGGTATTAATTTTAAATTAATAGTTAAATTTAATTTATACCTTCTCTTTTATACCTACTTCTACTGCTGTAAACACAGCGGTTACATAAAAAACAATACAATAAAAAATATCGCAGATATTCTTAGTTGTAATGTTTTACAGATATTAAACATTAAATAATAAGTGTTAATTTTAAATTCTAAAATAATAGTTGAATTTTATCAACTTCGTTCTCACCGACTTAATCAAAACTATTCTTACTGAGCGTAGTGAACACTGCAGTTGCCTAAATATCAACTATAGGAGAATACCATGGGAGGGAAAGTAAATGTGTCAATGACAGAGATCGCCCTAAGGAAATGTATAGCTGGATCATGGAAACCCTCATTGATTTACGGCTTGCGAATCCACAGTTTACACGTGCGGGGGGAGAGATCTAATCGGTTATTAGAATGTTTCCCTAGTTCTTATTTTAGATGAACAATTTTACTTAAAGAAAAAAAACATACTTACGATTTGAAGAGCTAGACTCAAAGCCAATGTATTGTGTTAAGAGTTTCTTGCGATGCTACTTTCCGTTTTGTACTGTTGTTATTACTTATTGTTATTCAATCGATCCACACATACCTATAAGATAAACGGCAAATATTTATATTGTTCGGATTATAAATACATATTAAGAGAAAAGTGCTTATGCGTCAATTTAGGCAGCGTATCAGATTTATTAATTTATTTTAATAACAATTTTACATTCCTTGTAAAATAAACATAAAATGAACTATAAACAACGCGATATATGTTTCTTATATCGCGTTGTTTATACTTCTAGTCATCCATTCTTTACAATATTTTTCTCGAAAATCTTTTATATTATTTATTGTATGTTTTATTTACAATATTTACGTGAATTCGAATAATATATATACTTCCACAAACCGCAAATCTGGAACTGTAGATATAATTTTATGTTAGGTATTTCTTTTATCAAAAACTTAAATCTACAGAATATTTCCAACATTTTTATTGTACGTTTAAAACAAATACGTACTACACAGAGATTAGGGACACGTGACATCAGAAACCCACTTTTCGGAAACCAAGAGGCGTGACAGAGGTCGCCCGAGGCGGTAACGTATTGCCTCTCCCGACCCGACGCTAATTTATAGCGATAACGTGGACTGATTGTCACGAGAATTATATCGTGTTATGGAGGTATGACGTAACAATCAACGTCACAGGTGTTTTAACCAGTCTTCGACAGTTTAGTGTTTCACTGCTGGATGAGATTCTCTCCTAAAGAGACACACCTATTCTTACCTTACAACGGCAGTGATAAGCACTGCTGTGTGGTAAGGGATACATGCCTACTTATCCGAGGTATTCCAACTTAGTCCTCCGGGGTAGCAACGCCTCTGTGGCCAAACACAATTCAGACTGTTCTCATCAGGAGTTGATTACAAATGTCCATGTGTGGCACTGGCCACTTACCGTCAAGTGGATTACATGCGCGCATGCTACTCCCATATTTAAAAAAAGGAGAAGTTTAGACTATAGTCCAATACGCTGGGCGATTAGAAGACTACACACAGCTTTGAGAATTTGTGGACATAGTGAATTCGGAACATTCCTGAACTGATCGGAAAATGTCAGTTAGGGAAGTTCAAAGATGAGCAACATTTGGACTCTAAACGCTAATAAATGCGAGAAGAAATGTGCTTTTTCAGAAAGTAAAATACTACTTTATAAGTACATAGATAAACATTTTTAGTCTTAAAGTACTTCTTTATTGGACCATGGCAAGTGTAAAGTTAGACCTAATACAAAAAATTAGCTTGCTAAAATTTTACTTAACAAAAAATATTCGCGATCAAAAACATGTTAGAATTACTGCAACCTTTCCCCTCCTATTCCACGAGTGCAAATCCACAATTTGGGTAATGTAAGATCTTATCATAACTATCGATGATAAGCAAAGGGTGTCTGAATAGAGAATTGAGGAATTATAAATTAAGCATAATTAGTATGCAGAGATAAGCTTCCTCACACCGCTACAAGCTTTACCTACTTACGTTTATTGCTGATAGTGTTCTTGACAACCATTAATTTGTTGTATTGACCCAAGGGTTGATCTTACCCTACAAGATCATGTCTTTATGATAATTATTCATGCATTGGTTAGTGTATCATCTTGTTAGTTTTGGTTAAGATTCAGTAGATTCAAAAAAATATACAGTTTAGGTTGTGTATCTACATGACAACTGATTTACAGAATTAAGCCACGTCGTGTTTTGTCGGGAGTTGGATAGTTGGATAGTTGGATAGCCATCACCAGGCTAGTTACTTTTAATGCGTGTAACCCTGGTTAAGAAGGTTGTTGTCCTCCAGTATTATCGTTGGAGAGCAAATACACAGAGATTAGGGACATGTGACATCAGAAACCCACTTTTCGGAAACCAAGAGGCGTGACAGAGGTCACCCTAGGTAACGTATTGCCATGCAATGTTTAAAAATTTGCGACACAGGACAGTTGTAGGTACACTATTTTACACTAACACCGCCGCAATTGAAACACTAAAAATAAATACATGCATTAAGGTTTTGTCCATAAATGTATTCTTTATGTTATTGTTAAGTGACCAGTACACTTATTACTTAAAATTAACGGATACAGTAGGCATTACAACAATAAAATTCTTAACCAGAAGCTAATATTTACATAAAATGAACGTGACTTTTCTCCGTCGCGTTGTTTATTTAGCCCTAATCCTGCGGCTAAGCCGTATCGACCAGTCTTTGTGGCGGGCAGAGTACGAGTACGTCATAAATAATTGTAATTTCTAATGCTTTTTTACTAATTTCAAAGTAGCAAACGAGCATGCTGTCCACTTGATGGTAAGTGGAAATTGCCGCCCATTGACATCTGTTAGCAAGTCCAGATAAGATCAAGGTCCTACCTGAGGTTGACTACAGATGCGTTGCTATCCCAGAGGACTGGGCTGGAACGCCTCGGATAAGTATATTTCCCTAACCACAACTTTCAGACCAGAACAAAGCAGTGCTTAACACTGCTGCTATAAGGCAGAAATAAGTGTGGCGGTGGTGCAGCCGGAGTCGAATTGTATAGAGTTCTACCACCTTCAAAGTATACTCATAATATCAATAGTTCTTAAGTACACTCATCATATTGAAAGTAATGTAAGTTTAGTTGTAGGTCGCACCGTTACAAGGTGGTAAGCGCTTTATGTTCAGGTTTGAAAGGTGCTGGGCATACCTACCATAAGATTTGGAATTTTTTGCTGAGAAAGTTATTTGTCAGGCATATTAGTAGATACCTGACCTCAAGTATATGCAAATATAATTATATTTAGAGTTAAGTGATTTATAGACACAAAGTACCAACTCATCATCAGCGCAATATAATATATTGTATGCTTAGTAGTTCAAGTTTAAATTATGAACTAGATTTCTGACCTTTGTCTGTCTATCGCACCCAAGATACAATAAAATTAATCGTAACGTCGAAGTATGTTTATCGTAATATCCATTTTATTTTAACTACCATTCAGGCACTACTTACATCTTATTTAACAAACCTATGATATGTGAATCATTTATTTAAATCATAGTAAACTCCATAGTCTGGGGGCAAGAAACTGTCATATGTGATCGCTGGCATAATGTAGTAGGAACAAGAAATTGCACTCCGACGCTCATTAGAGTTTGAAAGCTTGTTGTTTGCCTGTTTATACTATAAGGTACTGGTCTGACCGTGAAGGGGGAGCTAATAACGATATTATGTGTATAAAAATAAATCTATAAAAATATTTAAAAATGTAGTTGTAAGTTTAACGGATTTTGGACAACATATAAAACATTAATACTTACTGTACATTACCAAAATTTAACCAAAATTTCCAGTAAGCAATCTTGAAAAATTGAGCTCTCAATCTTTATAGCTTTACCATTAACACTGAGAGCTGGTAGGCTGGAGTTGACTGGAGCTCTTTGCAGTTCGACTTCGGAGAAACCACCGTCACAATTGTTCCACAAACAGTAGTCTTACGCACTGTTGTGATATGATTCGAAATTAAGGCAAAGGAGAAATTTATCTTAGATATTTTAACTTACACCTCAGCTTTTGCCTTAGGCAACGCACCTGGTTAATCCTCGTTTGCTACATCGATATTATGTAACTAGTAATATTATCTTTTAAAAAAGCAAAAATCCTAACTGCTTAAAATCTTTTTTATTTAGTTTTCAGGCACTATATTTAAAAAATAAATAGCCTTAGCCACGATGACAATTGAGACGAATCCAATGACACCTCGTATGTTAAAATCAGTCCATTCGTTTGGGCTCTAGGGCGTGCCAAAAAAATGGACATACATACATACATACATACACACATACGCTCGAAAAACATTATCCTCCTTCTGACGTAGTCGGGTAAAAAAACTCTTTTGCTAAAATAACGATGGTCCTCCATATTCGTAACTATTGCAACAAGCAGTAAAATAAAATAATGTTTTTTAAATGCCTCATTCAATAGTTTTAAACTTTAACATAGCTTGAAATCAAACCCCAGTCTTCGTAAGTTTTCTCCGTAAATTAAACTTGCACTAAAGAAATAATGCATTAAAATTCTTTTAACTTGCCCGCCTGCAACATATTTTTCTAACAAGTTAAACTTTTGAGACTTGTTTTTGCTCACAATAATGTTTATAAGTCTTGTGGAATAATGCTAAATTAAAATTCTTTGGCTTTGCTAAGAACTAAAGTTATTTGTTTAAAATAAATAATTCGTTTTGCAAGCTTTTGTTGATACGTATATCTTTAAGGATTATGTCTACTTATATTAAATATCTAGTGCTAGTAGTAGTCTATTATCAGTTATACCTAATTATTTTTTATTTTTATCTGTATATAACAATTTCTAATGCTAAATCGATACGACATTGATCCGAAAGGTTTCATATAAAAGTCTTCATTTAAATAAAAGCAACATAGAATTAACATAGAGAAACAAATTGAATTCCACAAAATTAATATTAAAAAAACTTGTTTTGGTTATATAGAACACTAGGTGATAGTTGACTCTCACTTGGCCAGTTATTTTCAATATTCAAATTCTCCATCTATTAAACAACATAACCGTCTGGTATAACAAACTTTGTAAACAGTAAAAGTTGATACGAATATTTTCTGTAATTTCCCAGACTTCCAACGTTAACGTACAAAGTCTTTATAGGGTTATTACAAAAATGTAATTTGTTTGTTTTTCGTTAAGTTAACATAACGAAAACTTTTATGTTTAACGCTACATATAAACTGGTGTGTGTTTTACTTAATAAATAATATCAGTTATGACCATTGTAGACAAAAATAATAACTTGACAAAATTATGATTTTATGTTTATTTTTGAAGGAGGTAGACCCCCTACGACTCCGTCGGCGCCACCGCCACATCCATTTCTGCCTTATACGGCA
>DWPV01001890.1:0-18888 GCA_018251915.1 Urbanus proteus proteus
CCGCGCTGTGCTGAAGAACTCCTCCTTCTCGCTTTATCTCGACGGTGAGTGAAATCAATACACTCTTCTACACATACAGACGGAACGTCGTTATAATTAAAATTTATGTTAAGAACTTTTTAACCACAGTTGAAATCGCTGGGCACAGCCAGTAAATCGTATGAAAACATTTTGATGAAAACCGTAATACTCCAATAAGAATAGTCATCCCTAGCTGATCCCTGCGGTTTCTTCCGCGTTAAAAAAGTAAAAAGGAATACTTATCTAAACAAAGGCAACATCCCGCGCCGTCGCGAGATGCTTTCTTTTTAAATTTAAGTAGCCTTTGTTACGCCTTAGACCTTCAGCCAGTAAAATTTCCGTTAAAATCCACCAGCCGTTTAGTAGATTAGCTCAACCAACCAGAGAGACAGACAAAAAAAATTTAGTTGCTTTTTCGTTGTTGGTATCGTGTATACTTTATGGTAGGTATGTGTTATTTTGAAATCACAGACAGACATCAATTATTTATTTGTAAATAGTAGCAGCAATAAATCGTAGCAGTTTACTGAAATGATCGTACCCACGCAGGTCAGCACATGCACTCGGGCAAGCTGCACTACGTGAGCGCGAACCCGGGCGGCGGCGCGGCCACGCTGTCGGGCGCGTCCAGCGTGTACTGCGTGCTGGGCACGCCGCCGCAGTGGCGCCGCTACTCGCGCCTGCTGTGGCGGCAGGGGCCCGCGATGCTGCTCGAGGACGTGAGTATATGCTGGCTTAATATACGCGTGCAGTTAGAGCCATTCACGCAAACAATGTGTAACGTGTAAATACCGAACACATTCATTTGAAAGTTCGTAGAACTCTATGCAGTTTGACTCCGGCGGCACCACCGTCACACATATTTCTGCCTTATAACAGCAGTGTTAAGCACTGCTGTGTACTGGTCTGAAGGGTGTGGTAAGGTAGACATACTTATCCGAAGCGTTCCAGCTCAGTCCTCAGGGGTAGCAACGCATCTATAATGAACCTCAGGTAGGATCTTGATCTTATCTGGGGTCGATTACTGATATCCATGGGCGGCAGTGGCTACTTACCATCAGGTGGACTGCATGCTCGTTTGCAATTTGCACTATGTAAGCGCGAACCCTCTTGTGTGTGTCTTCCTCTTATCTGGATGGATGGATAGATGGATGGATTATGGACCTATCTATTAGTATGTTCTATTATCTAAGTTTGCCTATTGATAATTAAAAAACTGGTACTCCTTCGCTCTCTTATGTATCTCTGTCTACATTAAAAATTTATTACATATTCTTTGTTACAGGTACTACCAGCACAAGCAGTATCAGTGATCTACCAGTTGGGTCCCCATTATGTTGGAACATTACAGGCTCCCGTACTGCCTGGTCCAAATCAAGAACCTTTAGCACCTCTTGTGGCTGAAGAAAAAGTAGTGTTTGGTATAAATGCCCGTGCTATGTCCCAGCTAACTTTGGCAAAGATACGAAAAGTTTACAGCAAAAATGATAACAAGGCTATTGCGAAACAACTTGGAATGTCGTCTCATGAAAATGCAACTCCTATAAGAATATTGCACAACTCTGCTGGTCACCTCATGGGACCTGCGAGGTGTTTGGGTGGAACCGTTGTGGGGTATTTGGGTGTTCGAGTATTTTGTCCTAAACCGGCGGCTATTATGGTGAGATTACTATTAAATCAATCAATAATATCAATTATACAATAAAATACATATAGGACATTTTTTGTTTACTGTGAATGTCAATTAAATTTTGTTTGCAGGTTGATACGGTCGGTGGATGTTCAGTATTACTAGGATTAATAGCTATGGCACAAGACGTTGAATGCTTATACGCTGGAGTGAAAGCGCTCGTATGCGTGGTGCGTTCGAATAAAGCGGCACAGGCCGAGATGGATCGCCGGAAAGGTTACCAAACTTTGGCCATGTTGTTAAAAAGAAAAAAGCAATTACTCAACTCGCATATTCTGCATCTCATCTTTGGCTTAGTTGGGACTGTTGATAGTCAAAAGGAAACATCGTCAATACCAAATTTGACAGCATTTCAGGTAATTTCTAAACATAGAATAAATTTTATTTATTTATTTATTTATTTATACTCTACTGTAAACCTTAAAATTATAAAGGGCGAACTTAATGCCTAATGGCATTCTCTGCCAGTTAACTCTTGGCGATGGCCAAAAATTGTGTATTGAAATATTTTTTCAGATATTTAATATGCAAGTAAATTTGTTTTTATAATTGCAGGATCTAATTTGTGAGTTAGAAGTCTGGCTAGGTGCACCTGGGGGCTTGATCAAATCTCTCTTAGAACACTTACTAGAACTAGCGACGGAAACAGCGCACCGAACGCACAATTTACGCACAATGAGAGAGCTACAATTGGTGCCCAAACTTCTGTATATAGTCAACGACGTGAAAGTCATTAGCACAAGGAACGTTCTCGTGCATTTACTTGCTGCTTTGCTTGGTGGTCAACCACGGCCGAGTGACCTGCTATGTTTGGGTCAATTTATGGCATACACACTGCCTTTGCCATCACAAACGGAAAAAGGAATAGTTTTACGAGAGACTGACACTGAGAAAGAATGTGACGGTGAACATATAATCCTACGCAATAAATGTTTGAGCGTCTTACATGGATTGCTATTTACTGCAAGGAATTTGGTGAACTTAATAGTATGCGAGGAAATATCTAGGGTTCTTGGAATGGATTGGCTATTGAGCTTCATGCAAGAAAATGTACATCCCACTACTGTGCTGTGGGCTTTAAGGATACTAGTCATTCTTTGCTCTGGACAAGGACAACAATCTGCCATAATGCAAAGGTATTTCATTTTTTAATTTTAATAACAACTGGTGTATTTTCCAAATCAACCATACCTGAATATAATGGTAAAATATGGTGAATGGTGAAACTTAAACTAGATTTTTTCATGTCTTAAAAATGTATTTTGTTTATTAGAAATCGAACAAGCTCATTTGATAAAAATCGCACCCTGTATCATAGCGCTATCTAGTAGTATTGCATATAAAGATCAAATTCTGGTAACGTAATTAATGATTCCTTCTCATGACTTGTTGTTTATTTGCAAAATCAAAGTCAAAAATATTTTTTAAAGTAAATTCTTTACAGAATTCTTTTTGAATGTCAATAATATTTTTTTTCTTTTACCCCCACTTCGGAAGGTTTTTTTGGTAACTAAATTAGTTGTAGTTTTTGATAAGTGTAGTATGATATACTATGTTATTATTGAGTGTAAGGTGTTAAAAGCAGTGCGTGTGCGCAGGTTCCGCGAGGGCGTGGGCACGGGCGGCTGGCTGCGGCACACGGAGGCGGCGGGCGCGCAGCAGGCGGGCGTGCTGCTGCCGGCCGCCGTGCACCCGCACGCGCACCTGCACGCGCCGCTGCTGTACGCGCCGGGCTTCGCGCTGCTCGCCTGGTAACTGTAACAACCTAACACCAAAGTGGCCACACGTGTTGCGGAACCGCGTCCTATAGCGTACCGCTATCTAATCGCCACGAAACTTCCTTGGCGAAATAAAGTTCTTGCCACCCCAGACGGCACGTACCCACTGGCACAGGTTATTAGGGTAAAAATAGGGTATATGACAGTTTTAAAAAAAATTGCTCAAATTATTCGTTATATCATGGCATATTTGTGATTTAATTAAATCTTTGAGAATTTCTACAAATGAATTTACTACAAAAATCATCATGAAAGTGAAATTCATGAGTTATACTGTTACGTGACGTCACCGGCCAGGATACAAAGTTGGCAGCTATACGACTTGACGTGATTGATAACATTACTTATACCTAAATATTTTTTACAGGCTCTCCCTCTTCCACTTACAAATACCGGAGCTCTACTACTTGCTATTTGGGCTGACACTAGGCCAACCTGTGCGTCACCTAGGCGCAGACAAGGTGGTATCTGTGGAGCGTGTGTGGGCGGCGGCCTGGGGGGCTGCGGTCCCGTCGCGGCAGTCGTCGGCCGCGGTCGCCGCGCGGATCACGCTGTGTCCTGAGGCAGTTGTTATATTACTGGGTGCCGTGAGAGCGCTAGTGCACACCGAGCCTAACGCCTTGCCCGACTGGCTCGCTGACCATCCGGTTGCTATCATTCAGGTATGTACAATTAATTGTCCATTGAAATATTTTTCTTGATCAAGTAATAGCAGAGCGTTTAATTAGGTTATCAGTAAGACCGATTACTGTTATAAGACAGGAATATATGTATGTACAGTAATCATTGTGAGCACAAGTCTGTCTAATTTTCTACAATTTTCAAACTGTAATGTTAATGTATGTTATATTGCTGATACATATTTGTAAACATATTTACAATTATAATTATTATTTCAGGTGTTATTTTCACTATATAACACTCTTCCCGATTTCGTGACGCTCATGATGACCGCGGATGTTTTGACAGCGTTGGCTTCCACACTATTTCCGCCAAATCCTTCAGATGATATTACTTTACGTGAGTACTATGAATAGGTTAAATATAATCCTTCTGTAATATTTGTAAGGATTTATAGATATATTTGTGGTATTATTGAAGTAAACTAAGTTCATAATATTGATAATTTATTGTATTTTTTCTGTTGTACTTTATGATGTTCTATATCATTCTAGCAATATGTGAAAGTGGTGAAAGCTCAGGAGCATCTACTCCGGGTTCTGAGAAAGAAATAGTAATTGTAGGAAATGCTGCGGCCTTAACTCAGCACCCTGCTCGTCAGGGTGTCATGGACTTCCTACGAGTCATTGTTCTTGACTCCCTTCCGTTAAGTGTTTCTGCTAAAGCCGCACCTGTAAGTTACATATATATTTTTTAATTTTAAATTTTATATTTTATAATTTTGGGATTGGATTAAATTTCTATATTTTTTTTATATTGTAACAGTTATATTATTTTATGAGTTTTTACCAGAATATTTTATCAATTTTTAACAAGAGGGTTTTATTTGGTACATAAATCGTTTTTAAATATTAATCCATAAATATTTATATTACAGTTTATTTTAATCTAAATATATTTTGAAAACATATGCATGTTATGAATATTGCTATAAAGTGAAAATATAGCTGAACTTATTAATACAATAAAAATAACTAATTGATTAATAAAAAACAAATTAATAAGAAGTAGTTAGTTGTTTCTAATTGTAAGTAACTTTGTGTGTGGCTTACTAAATACTAAGATGCTGTAAGCACATCAACATTTCTGGTTGGTTTGTTTGTGTATTTGTTCTACAAGATGTTACATACCGTGTTCATTAAATTCATTTGTAGTAATTGTCCATATATAGATGTTATTAGATAAATATATAAAAGTTTGAATCACAAAAACAATATTTTAGAAATAGAATAGAATCTATTGGTTAACCTAACGTTTATATAATTATGAGGTTCTAAATTTGTCTTAGTAGTTTATTATAACAATGTAATTGTAAAGCATTGTCCTACGTTATTTCTAGAACGCTCCACCGGCCTCGGAAACGGTGGCACCGTCATTATTTTGTACGCCATGTAGCCCCTGCTCCGCTCCGCCAAGATCATACTTTTATTGCGTAACTATGCGGAATTTAATACGAATATAATATAGTACTAACGTTTAAGAAAGTACTAACAATTTTCAAAGGTGTCAAACGGATAATGACAATCAGTAACGAACCCTATTATACATATAAGCATATCCGTAAGTCACTTTTGAAGACAATGGGGATGAAGTACTAATTTCAATGTATACAAAATGATCACTTTTCCATACTAACATTAACAACAATCGGCTTCGCTATATGTATTTAAAATGATCAATATAAGGGGTGCAAGATGTGTATCTATGTACAGTATGCTCTATTAAAACAAACACTAATATTAATATGACATAATGATCTCCCATCTATTATTTCTATTTTTTAGCAACAATAAAAATCAAAACTAATTGTAGATGTTTCTTATCTAAATTATTACATAATAATCAAATGTTTAACCATATTTTTGACACTGATATAAGTTCATTCGTCGTACAACATACTGATTGAAACATTACATATTACTTCCATAGATTATTGCTTTAATAAAAGGTCTTCACCGTGGCATTTAGTAGAACTATTATAAGATATAATAATATATTGCACCTTGTCATCTTTTAGTTTCAACTTTTAATAAAAAACTAACTATTAAGTAAATCAGTCACTAAACTTCATCTTGTAAAGTAGTAATTCATTTTGGTCTTTCTTTTTAATGATTTCATTAATACAATTTGTAACTTGTAAACAAATGCACGCACTGCATTATACATCCTGAATACTAAAATATATTTGAATTTAAACTACCTACTTCTATAAACGGATATATTTATGTTTTAGGTGATAGATCTGGTTTTAGACGCATCCCCGGCAAATTCAACAAGTCAACAACAAATAGAGTATCAGACAGAAGTTCTGACAACTTTGATGGAGAATTTACTGAACGCCGAACTGTTTGGTACAGAGTCAAACATCTCAAATGTTTGCTATCTGGCCGCTCGATTGGTTGATAAGCTGTGGCAGGGTCAACTGTCTAGAGATCCTCATGAGGTATAATAATAATAATAATCATTTTAACTACCTACAATGGAATAACAGTACAGAAAATTATAGTTAAAGATTTATAATCATGTTTCAAATTACAGGTATTCGATTTTATCGTGAAATTAGTAACACAAGCGAAGAAAAAGTCTTCAGTAATATCGCTGGAAGGCTTACATCACTGCCTGAACAGAACTATACTGTTTTTGCTATCTCGATCTACTGACTCCATTGCGGATCAGATGTCAGTGCTTGAAGCGCTGCATAAATTAACAACTAACAGGTAAATCTCTATTACTTCATATTAATATTTCTGAGAAATATTCAGTTACTTCAACTAGGACATTATGCAAGGTGGTTTTATATATGGCAATTCAACATCAAGGCCTGTTTGGTGATTGTAAATTTTGTATTTAAAAAAACAATTCGATAATAAAATACTTGTCAGATACTGTAAACAGCACAATCTAATTTTCTCCTTATTTTTAATTCCTTTTCTAGATTGTTAATATTCGGAGCAGGAAATCACGAACTGGAATTTATCGGTTGCCTCACATATTGTCTGTTGCAATTGAGCGCTAACATGAAGATCGCTCTTGACTCGCACATGCGTACGACCTGGCACGTCAATCCTAGTGGCGACCTGGAGTCTAGGGATGACAAACTTACAACACATCAAGGTGAGTTTTTTTTTCATAAAAGAAAGAAATAAATTCAGTTTTTGAGTTTTTAATTAGAACTGTAAAGAAAGATACTTGTAATGGGAGTCTATAGATAATATAAAGTATAGTATAGTAAAGTATATAAAGTATAGTGTGCTTGAGGTATCTACTTAACGCAAAATAAGTAGGACCTACCTAAGCATGAGTCCTAAAATAAAATTATAAACCCAACATTGGTACGTAAAAAAAAAATTGCCCTTCTATCTATCTATTTATGCATTAGGATTAGTATAAATTCAAACTCATTTTCATGTTAATTCAGGCCGAAATTTAATGGCGGGCGCAGCTAGACGCGTTTGGGAGGAATTATATGCGTGTAAAAAGCCAGCCATCGAAGAAGTATTCAAGATAACGCTAGTTCTTCCCGTGGGAAACGCTCGGGCACCTGACTTAACAGCTGTGAGGGAACAACTAAATGAGAGTGCTCATAAATTATGGATCAATTACATAGACACAGAACGAAAGGTATGCTAAATAAAATTATTGTTTTAGTTTGTGATGATACTGCAGAAGTCTAACTTCGAATTAATTTATATTGAGAATTGAGAGAGTGAATGAACAAGTGACAGCTTCTTTTATATTTATTAACTGTCTATGATTCGTTAAAACAACATGTGACTTGCACTAGGACCTAGGACCTAGGACTTGAATATTAGCATTAATTGTTGAGGATGCTAACGCTGATACTGAAATTTAAAACAATGCTGATTATCCGCGGATGGTGATATTCGCAACAACCCTACCTCATTGTTTGTTTAAGAT
Source organism: Urbanus proteus proteus (assembly GCA_018251915.1). Lineage (NCBI taxonomy): Eukaryota > Metazoa > Arthropoda > Insecta > Lepidoptera > Hesperiidae > Urbanus > Urbanus proteus. The sequence continues at coordinate 8,089 of DWPV01001890.1, forward strand.
TTTAGTGTTTTATCGTTTTCATTAGAGCTGTAGCAAACCGTATGTATTAGTTACTGAGTAAAGGGTAAAGGTGAAGGAATAATGAAAATTGAGGTATTTACCAATGGCCCCGGACAAACTGTGCCCAAAGAGGTCTTTGCTAAAATAGCGCCAAATGTCAAAACACAACACAAAAGTTTTATACAAAATTGTTATATTATTCATTTTAGCCAGTATAAACTTGAATGTTTTAGAGTTTTCAAACCTTCAGCTTAGGCTTCAGGTGAAGGTTGTGGTGATAGCCGAACAATCGGCTTCGGCCAAAATTAGGCCTTCAATCGGACACTATACAGAACATATAAATTATTTTTTAAATTGTGATGATTAGATATGTAAGATAAATATTTTATTTTTTCGTGTAGGCAATATATCGTGTTCCTTGGGAATTGCACAATCAAATCCAGTCAAAGATTCAGAAAGTGACGGGTGGGCTGACTCGTTTAGCGTCCAGAACTAAGGTTAAGAAGGAGGATTCCGCCAAGCAAAGGCCTCACTTGCCAAAAGACCACGCTCTTGCTTACATGCAAGATCATGTTCAACTAGTCAGGTATGCTAAAGATTACATTTTGTGTTAACTGTTATAGAAGTATAGTCAAACGGGAAAATTGCCCAGAGTATCAGAAATTAGGGGTATCAAAATTGAGACCTTCCCCGCTGTTGTTTTTTTACAGACCCATTCCAATAAATAGCGGTAAATTCAATTTCTGTCCTGGTCGGCACGACATCTACGACACTGCTCATGACTTATAAAATTGTAATAGTCAGCTTAGAATAGAATTCGTATATAATGTACTCATATGTATATGTTAGTTAGTATAATATCTTGTATTATACTATGTGGGCGTGATTTCTTTTTTCAAATTGAACCCATTACATTCCCGGCTGGAATAATAGATTTTTTGAAAATTCAATAATGCAGTCTTAGTTTTTATCAAAATCGGTCTCGTAAGTCTTTTCATTATTTTTCGCACATCCTTATAGTTTCGGATTTCCCCATCCACGCACACTTGAAAAATTCACCCTGTATATGTGTGTTTGTATACGTGTGTAGGCAGGCGTGGTGCGCGGAGCTGGTGAGCGCGGGCAACACGTGGGCGCACACGACGCGCTACGTGCAGGCCGAGTGGGCGGGCGCGTGGCGCGAGTTGACGCGCGAGCGCGGCCTGTGGGGGCCCCCGCGCGCCTCGCCGCTCGACAAGTGGGCGCTGCACTGCACGGAGGGCCCCTGCAGGATGCGCAAGCAGCTCAGGCGCAACCTCGCCTTCTACACGCACTACCCGCATCGGCCGCATCTGCACAAACCGGAAAACGTTAGACACTTACCTGTTACATTTTCTTTTTAAAAATATGCTAATATTTAAAAATATGCTAATAATATAAAAATATGCTATATTATTGATAACCAATACCAGTCAATAGTCAATACCGGTCTAATACGAGATACAAGGTTCATAGAGAATCCGCAAACGCCGCTATATCAAGACTATAAAAAGCATGATATGATATGAGAGCGCGGAGAACTCGTAGTCTCTATAAGCCCAATCAGGACCTTGCCTGCATGCACAAGCAACTGAGACTCGACCTAACTTATACACAAATATATTTTCAGATTGTTAGTTAAAATGTTTTTCCTTGTACAACTAAATTGAAAAACAAATCTTAATATTAAACAACTCCAACAGAGACAACTCAAGTACAAGGTGGCGCAAAGCCGCGACAGCAAGGAGTACTACCGAGTGTACCAGCAGTGGCGCACGGCGGGCAGCAACCTCGGCGAGACGGACGGCATCGAGACTTCCGACTTGCAGACGTTTGAAGAAGATATCATGAGGTTTATTATTATTACACTTTAATATATTGTTTTTTTTTTAATATAAGAAAAAAATACGCAAATTGGACTCTTTTTCTTAAGAGTTTTAGTTTTTAACGATACCAAGTTTTGGAGCAACTTCGTCTAGAATAACGAATTCTATTAATGTTGTCATGTTTGTTACACCTTTAAGGTAGTGTCCGGTTTTTAATATTTTTTATATTGTTGTAGCACGACTACCAAAGACGCTTCTTTGGAAGTAACAAACGAGGAAGGGTCGCCGTCAGATCTAGTCAGCAGTGGCGTCGTCAGTCGAGGCACAAATCAGTCCACAGAAGGTAAGAAGTAAAAAATCACATTTTTTTTGGTATTAAAAAAGAAGTTATGTAAAATGGACAGTGTTTACAAGCAATTAGTCTTATTGATCGATTGTTTTTGTAGCTAATGAAGACGGCCCTGATAATGAAGAGGAGGATGAACCACAAGCCCCTGCACCGGATAACCAAACTTTATTAAGATTGCTGGAACATCACGAAAAGGTATTTCCTGAGATTGTTTATTATCCAAGTTATTATATTATTCCTTCTAAAGTTAATAAAAGATGGATTGCAAATATCTTTTAATATGTATAATGTTTATATAAACAGTAGTTTTAATATTTAAATGTATGTTTCAGATATCGCACATGTTCCGGTGTGCTCGTATTCAAGGCCTCGATACAACAGAAGGGCTATTATTATTCGGTCGCGAATATTGTTACATTATAGACGGTTTTACACTATTGAAGAACAGAGAGATCCGGGACTTGGACAGTTGTCCGGATGACTATGATCCCATACTTCCCAGTCAAGCTATTCAGAGAAGTAATCAAAGACAGTGTTCAAAGTTCCTGCATGAGGATATAAGGTTCGTAATGTAATTTGTAAAAATAAAAATAGACTCTAAGACTAACTTGTACTATAATAAAGTGGATTTTGTAATTTTTAACAGGGAAGTTCATAAACGAAGATATCTATTGCAACCGATTGCACTTGAAGTATTCTCAAGTGATGGCAGGAATTACTTACTCGCGTTCCCAAGGAAAGTGAGGAATAAGGTGAGCATTCTGTTAGTGTAATCTTCAAAATAATTGTACTTATATCAGTGCAAGTGATGCGTTCAGCAGTGTTTTTTTTAATTAAATTACAGTGCTTTATAGTAGTTTGACATTAATTAAATATAAAATATTAGTGGTCAAGTAACAGTACGTCTAATGGTGAAACTTATCTTGCTGTTTCAAATTGTGTGTATAATTGAGTTACTTGAGGTTAGCAGTAGATAGGATTATCTTGGAGTGGCGTATAGATGGCATTAACTGGTCGAAGTTTTTAGATACTCTGACTTTAGATGGACTGACTGTATACAACGTAATCACAAGTTTTCCCATCATAAGATGATGTGATGTATCGTCCAGGTGTACGCGCGATTCACGGCGGTGGGCACGGGCATGGCGGACAGCGCGGCGGGCTCGGTGGCGGGGCAGCGGCGCGGCGTGCCCGTGGAGCAGCCCGCCGGCCTGCTCGCCTCGCTCATCGGGGACACGTCCGTCACGCACCGCTGGCTGGTGAGCACTGCACGCCATGGCGGAAAGCGCGGCGGGCTCGGTGTTTCAACTGAATTACAAATCCAAGATTTATCTTAATCTACCTATACCTAACCTATACTATAGGTCCTATAGTATAAAAAAAGAATTGACGAGGGAGGAACTTTTAAAAGGTGCCCGAGGCCTTGGGAACGACGCTGGGTTTTCTGGGATTTTCACCGCATTAAAACTCCCCCCGTTGCTGTCCTTAGCGCTCGACAGTGGAGGAATCAGGGCATTTCTCCGACCACACATAACGCTGTCCTTCCCGGGGTCGTTGGCTGGGTGGTCCGAGTTCACACTTGCTGCCCGCAGTCCTGCAAACACCATTTTAATCGCCTTCTATGACAGGCAGGACCGATACCGTAGCCCCATTCTGGTCCACAAGGACAAAACTATCTTGTACCTACCATAACTGTATTATACACTTTTAGCCTGCCTTATCCCAATTACATTAAGTTTAACTTTTGTCTTTTTGCAGCGAGGAGAAATCTCAAACTTTCAATACTTAATGCACCTGAACACTTTGGCGGGAAGATCTTACAACGACCTCATGCAGTACCCCGTCTTTCCCTGGATACTTGCAGATTATGACTCTCTGGAGTTGGATCTAAATGACCCTGCTACATTCAGGGATTTGACGAAACCTATGGGAGCACAGAGCGCTGATAGACTGGATCAATTTAGAAAAAGATACAAGGTAATCTCTACTTTTATTTGACTACAGCGAACAAAGGTCTAATGTAACTTTATTATAAAAGTTTATTTTTATAATTAAAGTAATATGTCACACAACCAAGCCTATATAAGAATATATTCTTGTTTTATAAGAATAGCGAGATAAGTATTTGTCGTTTGATTTGTGTTTAAACTTTTTATTTCCTCAGTTGATGGAATTTATAATAGTGTATTAATGTCGACAGGAATGGGACGATCCACATGGCGAAACGCCACCATATCATTATGGAACACATTATTCCTCAGCAATGATCGTTTGTTCATACCTCGTGCGTATGGAACCCTTTACACAACATTTTCTCAGACTACAAGGAGGACATTTTGATCTTGCTGACAGGTATGTTAATAAAAATATAATATATGAATATTCTAATTTTTTTAATGACATGCTGATTTACTATTTGCTTGCAATATTTTTTCCAGGATGTTTCATTCAATAAAAGAAGCGTGGAATTCAGCGTCTCGTCATAATATGGCTGACGTTAAGGAGTTAATACCAGAATTTTTCTATTTACCTGAATTCTTGGAGAATTCTAATAATTTTGATCTAGGTAAGATAATCTTTTAACTAATGTTGCTTATTTTGATTTACTTAGGACAGTTAATGTTTATTTATATTTGATTGTAACCGAATGTTAATTTATGTCTTGGTCTTTTCAGCATGATTTTTTTATTATTTACGTTAAAACGCCAGATTTAGCTGCAATTTAGCATAAAAATAAAAAGTAGCTTATGAAGATATAAGAAATTATTTCCAAGTTGTCAAGTTGTATATCGTTATGAGCAGGTTCCAAGCAGTCCGGCGTAGCGCTGGGCGACGTGGTGCTCCCGCCGTGGGCGAAGGGCGACCCGCGCGAGTTCATCCGCGCCCACCGCGCCGCGCTCGAGTGCGACTACGTGTCGCACCGCTTGCACCACTGGATCGACCTCGTGTTCGGCTACAAGCAGCAGGGCCAGCCCGCGCTGGACGCCTGCAACGTCTTCCACCATCTCTTCTATGAGGGCAATGTCGATATATACAAGTTAGTTTCATCCTATGTCATTCATCTATGCGCGTCCCGACCCGAATGGCGCAATGGTTAACACGCCGGACCGCTAATCCGAGGGTCCTGGGTTCGATTCCCAGCGAGGCGGAAATTTGAATGATGAGTTTAAATTTCCGTTCTTGGTCTGGGTGTGTGTCCTTGTCTTGTGTGTTGTGGCACCTGGCACCATGACCATGGCACCCACGACACAGGAGAAAATCCTACTGTGGGGCTATGAGTGTGAAGCGTTGTTAGTTTAATCCTATGTCATTCATCTATGCGTGTCGCGCTGCGCTCGAGTGCGACTACGTATCACACTGCGTAAGCCATTAGATCGAACAAGTAGCTGGAACAACCGGCGATAGACACTGGCAACGTCTTCCATTACTTGTTCTATGACGGCAACATCGATACATACGAGTTAATTTAACGCTATCTTGTATATTCGCGCACACCGTATGGTTATTAAGGATCTGTTGATGATGAGGTCCAAAACTATTTTTGCTGTGACGCAATAAGAATACATTTAGTTTTAAATATAAATTCAATTTATTCGTTTTTTTTATCTATATTATTTTAACTTTACTTTATATTTAATGTTTAATTGTTTTCAGTATCGATGATCCACTAAAGAAGACTGCCACTATTGGCTTTATAAATAACTTCGGTCAAATACCGAAACAGTTGTTCAAGAAAGCGCATCCAAGCAAGAAAATGTCTCAGCGGAGCTCAACAATCTTGGATCCCAACAGTATTATTCCGTCTCAAGGAGCAACACCGCCAGAGAAATTGTTTTTCCATAATTTAGAGAACTTGAGGCCTTCTTTACAACCAGTAAAAGGTATGAAAACTTGTTATAGAAGTCTTAATACAATATGTCGTTAATAAAAAGCCACAACCTAAATGAACTATTTATCAAATGATGATTCGTTTTTCAGAGGTTAATGGTCCAGTGGGGCAAATACTTTACACAGATAAAGCGATATTAGCAGTGGAACAAAATAAAGTTCTAATGCCTCCTGCGTACAATAAGTATGCGGCGTGGGGCTTTGCGGACCATTCTCTGAGGATTGGCAACTACGACAATGATAAGACGGTGTTTGTATCTGAGGCGGTGGCGCAGGCGTGTGGGGAGATAGTGACGTGTGTGTGCCCGTCGGCGAAGACCATTGTTACCGCTGGGACGAGTACGGTGAGTGTTGTGGATTATATTGTCCTTGTCTTGTGTGTTGTCAGGAGAAAATCCTACTGTGGGGCTATGAGTGTGATCATTATTTCTTTATTTATTACTTTTGAAATTATCATGTTTCGTACACAGATTATTTAAAGTAGAGCTTGTCAAATGTTTACTTTTTGTAAGTACGGTTTCTGTTTTGTTTATTCTTCTTGTGGGAGTTACTTTGATTACTTAAAACTTACTTAATTGCGACTTAATGTAAATGTGATGAAAGATATAACTACTTTTTGTGTACAACTCGCAACTATTCTACATTAATTTTTACACATACTGACAAGTTAGTACATAATTATTCAATCTACACATTATTGACGATCATAATTGACTATCCCCTTTTGCCCGTTCCGTAGGTGGTGACAGTATGGCAGTATTGTGCGCGGCGGCGTCGTCTCTCCGTGAAGACGTGTCTGTACGGGCACGAGGAGGCCGTGACGTGCCTGGCGGCCAGCCCCGCCTACCACCTGGTGGTGAGCGGCGGGCGCGACGGCCAGGCCATCGTGTGGGACGTGGAGCGCGGCGCCTTCGTCAGGCAACTGCTGCCGCCGCACTCGAGCCCGTTGCCGCCGGTGTCGGCGCTCGCTATTGACGATCTTACGGTATGATAGAAGTTGTTTTACGTTGTGCCCAATGGAATTTACTTGCATGTTTCTACTTATGAAAAAATATCAAAAAGTAAAGTCACTCATTGTTTGCGCGCTCGACATCCAATATGGCAACAATATGACAATATGGCAACACTATGAATTCAACTCTACGATTGTCTATGCTTGTCTTTCGATTCGATTCAAAATTGTCCGATTGTAACCATATTCTACACTATTAAAAAATATGTTATATCAAGAAAACAGTTTTATTTTAGCCACCGAATGTCAGCTAAAGACACTCATTCATATTATGTAAAAGGTAATTTAATTTTTTGATTCTTCGTAATATTGAGTCTTCAAATTTGTTTTATTACAAGAATTAAATGAAAATTACTTATTTTATGACATTACAAAGTATTCTATAACATTTTTGTTTACCAGTTTCACATGTAAAGTCTCACTTATTCTCGTTGATCAGGGCGACATAGCGACGTGCAGCGGCAGCTGGGTGCACGTGTGGTCGATCAACGGCACGCTGCTGGGCTCCGGGTCGGCGGGCGGCGCGGGCGCGGGCGCGGGCGGCGAGCGCGCGCCGCAGCTGCTGTGCGCCGCGTTCAGCCAGGCGCGCGAGTGGGACCCGCTCAACGTCATCATCACCGGCTCCACAGACGGCGTCGTGCGGGTGAGTGCTTCGAACTTCACCTCACAAAACTCAAATAAATAGAATAGGTAGATTACTCACCGCCCTATGTTTGAGTGAAGCCAAAAACTACGCTACTTTCATGTATTTATACTCACACACTTAAACAAAACTAGCGTAGTATCTTGCCAGTATCTTTAGTTTATTTACGCTCACATAGTTAATTACTTTTATAAGCCGACCATTTTAAAAATGCCTTTATATTTTTGTTAGGAATGATTAATATACTTATAGATCTACTTTATTTATCAGAGTCAAAACACGAAGCCAAATCGCGCTGTGGAATTCCTCAACACAGGGAATTCCACACACATTTCTACATTTTGGTTTATAAGTGACATATTATAATGCATTTACACTCAAATTATAACGAAATAAATTGATTTACTCCACAGATGTGGTCAATCGATTACGTAGCAGAAACTATTGAAGAAGAATCCATAGATACGGGCAGCGTAGATGTTCCTACAAAATCGGCCAGCATTGACAAAGACACGAGTCAATCGGGCGACGCTAAACTACTTGATCAGGATAGTACGAAGTCCGAAAACGAAGTGGCAACTGAAACTATAAAGACTGAAGATGAGCCAGACAAACGACAGGCAGCTATAAAGAGAGTTGAGGAGTTAGTTAAACAAATGAGTTTGTCACAAGAAAATGAGAATGAAGGTAAGCTTAATTTTATTTACCTATAATATGCCCTATATTATAATAAATAGACAAAATTATACTCAGTATATTTCTGATATCTTTTTACTTAAAACCATTTTGTATCAGGGGTATTGGATCCGTACGTTGATAATAATGATTAAGTATAAAGTTCATTTAATATGATTTGGCATGCTTAAAAAGTATGTTTACAAAGTTTCATGCTGTTGCTCAGTTTGTTAATGAAAGTTGAAATTGAAAATTATTTTTTTATTACCATATGTTACTTTATCCCAATCATAATTTCGGTAGCATACAGGTTCCAATACATATAGGCTCCTATGAAACTCTGCATTATTTAACTATTTCTGCAATTTCCATTTCAACCCATCGTTGCAGGTAATCTAACAAAATCAGGCTCGGAGAGTTCACTATCCGACGCTTGTGAAACAACTAGCGCCAAAGAATCTGCGCGGCGCGAGGACGAAAAGGACACGTGCAGCGACAATGAGGACGGTGGAGAATACCCGGAACAGAAGGAGACAGTGGACTCCTGCGAGGAGACCAGGGAGGACTACGATAACGAGGCCGTGGATGTGGACAATGGAGCGGTGATGCATAGAAGCAAGCTGCAGAAGCAGGGAAACGTTGTACTGAGACGCAAGTCCAAGGGGAATCTGTTGTTTAGGAAAAGTATGTATTGCAAAGTGTTATTATTTTTAACGTATTTATCTTATTAATGGCTTACAGTAATAGTTTTATGTATATTGGAAATTATTTTAAAAAAAACCAGACACTTATATAAATTACTTTTTAGTAAAATTTAATATTAAGTACATAGAAAAATTAAACAGGCATATACATTATGCCTGATCTGTTAAAAATTGTTGTTTATGTTTCTCATTTTTAATGTTTCTCATATACATTGAAGAGATGTTTTTTTTTAATTATAGGTGGCGGCAGTATAGGCGATTCGAGCGAATCAGGCTCTCTTGAAGGGCCAACAGCGAGCGTGGACATTGTGGAAGGTGGCCTTCGCACTAGCAAGTCTGACACGAGCCTCACAGATTCGTTCGTGATGCTGTCAGCGAATGACGCGGAGCCAGCGCCGGAGACCCCGCCGCCACCGCCGACTACCTCGCGGTCGCCGCCTAAGGAGACACCGTCTGGTGAGTACGGCATGTAAAAATTGTTGTATATTTCTGTCTTATAGATAATTTAGTTTTTTAGAACTTATTTTTTTAGAGTTTATTAGAAACTATTTCTCCGGTACTAGTTCTTCAGACTTCCAATTAAATGGTTTATCGAATTTAATAATATTGTAGTGTGGATGTAAGCCGTATTAATATAAGTAACGTTATATTGTCATAGTGGTTAGTATTAATACAGACATTTGTAAGACAACACGCCTTTTACTAACACGAACCTGAGACGTCTCTACAATATATTATACCAATTGATTCTTCCGGTGATTTACGAATTTAAATAATCTCTTCAGCTTTATAATTTAGGTATACTTTAGAAAAGTACTCCATGTGATAGCAATATACTAATCGTTTCAGAATGGGGCGTCCGTTGGCGTCGCCGCTTGGTGCTTCGCGGCAAACTAACGATGCACACGGCGTTCGAGCGACGCGACAACGCGTGCCCCGCCGCCGTCACCGCGGCCGCCGCGGCGCGCAGCGGCCGCGGGCTCGCCGTAGGGGACGCGCGTGGACGGGTACGTGCAATGTTATATTTTTTATCAATATAAGATTGAACTACGAAGCTATCATACAGTCTGTGGCGACTACCCGCTACTCGTCAAGAGATGGCGCCACGAATATTCTGAATCACGCTATCGAAGAATTCTCAATACGCTGCATATATACATACAAGCTCCGAACTGAGACTGTCGGAGCACGGCCGCTTCCCATGCATGATCACCTAGCCTGGCGGGATATCTCCCTTTGCCAAAAGTCCATGCATGAATATAATGTATATTAAAAAACTAGTGTCCATGTCTGGTGTGTTGTCCATGGCACCCACGACACAGGGAATCCTAGTGTGGGGCTATGAGTGTGAAGCGTTATTTATTTATTTATTATTAACTATTGTTCTTGCAGATTTTCCGCTGGTCGGCACCGGATATGACCAGTTCATCCGGCGCAAAAGGTGGCCCAGCTGATCACTGGATTCGTGATGACACAGCACCTTATTGCACACAGTGTCAGGTAATGCAACTCTAGAAATAACCCTATTTTAAGTCAATTTTATGTCCCATAACTAGAGGAGAATTGGAGCATAAATTTTGCCACTAGGGACCACCCATCCATCTACCGACTGCGCCGGAAGATGTAGATCGGTTCGGAAGATCCGCGCAAGCCGTGGGGCTATATGATAAAGTGAGTAAGGAATT
>DWPV01001891.1:0-18885 GCA_018251915.1 Urbanus proteus proteus
GCAGAGAAAACAACGACATCTGGCGACGAAAAACGGAACGAAAAGGATGTACTCTCTCATAATGGACTTCGGACGTCAACCGGAACACATAATATAAGTGAATAGTGCAAATCTCAAAGGATTTCCGTAACGTACTCGCAAAAATAAAATCTATTCTTAGCACTAGTTTATACTGTAGGCAAACAGTTAACCGTTCAGTGGCTAATTGAATAATGTAGTCATAGGCAAAGGTCGTAATATTCTTGAGTCTACTTGTCACAAGATCCTTGCTCTATTCTACTATGGTTTCTCCAGAAGTTACATTTCCTTATAGAGTTACTTTGAATTTATTATCATCACGTACCATTTTAGTCATGCTACTATATTTAGCGGTTACGTTATAGCGGTTTACTATAATAATAAATATTTATGTATCTTTTGGATTATCTTTGAAGACTTGTGTGGAATAACATCGCAGCGTAATAGGAGAGTGTTTATGGGAAGGCTTATCGATGGAAATATTTACTTATGTTGTGATTATATTGATTCGTGGAGATGATAGGAATAGGTTGGAGGGATTTATAGTGTACTTGCTGTGCCTACGGCTGTTTTTGTATCGATAACACTTGATTTAGCTGGGAGTTCGAGAGCTATTTGAATAATTATTCTTATAGTTTAAGTTATAGCATTGGATTTATGTTGCGTATTTTTTATTATAGTCCTAACGTCTATATGTTAGTGAAGATTCACCACGTGCATATACATGTAATGAAAAAGATCCGAAGTAAAACTTCTTAAAGAGTTATTAGTACTTCTTGTAAATGTTAATAAACATTTAACGTTATTAACGAATTAGCCGTCCCTGCCAATGAAAACTTGTTATTTATTATTAAAAGGCTTTTTATTATAATGACGTACTCAGGTACAAGTGATGATGATTAGTATTCGGAATAAAATTGCGTTTTATATAAAATTCGTGAGTCATTAGACATTAGTCGTTAGCTCGCGAGGTTAACCGCAAAAATGTAACTACATCCGTTTTGGGTAATCGTGGTAGAGTTAGCGTAACCGAAATTCAGGTAAAACTAACCAACCGTACAGTTATTTCCTTTTCGATTGGTAAAGTGTTATAATCATTGAAATTTGGAGTAAACTTTCGATGACAAATTTCGATTGAAACTTAATTGTCTATAACTTTTAATCTTTGAAGTTTTAATCTTTTTTATACTTTTACGTTTCTTTTACGTTGCAGCCACATCTATTTCTATTTAAAAGAGCAATAAGGTAGTGATCACAAATACTATTTGGGATATGTAGCTAGACTGAATACGTTCTTGATGACACTTCTGTTCCAATACGTCCAATTCTGAATGCTTGTTCGCTGCTACTGTTACATAAAAGATAACATTATATTGCAAAGTAAATATTACCAAAATAGTGAGTTCACGCTTGCTTTACATTATAACCATGACAGCATTAACGCCCTAAACACATTTGACCGTGATTCATTACGAAACGGGGTGGTATAGTGACGAAAACAGGGTGCAAATGTAGTACGCACAATACAACCGTATGGCGTAGTGAGTTTCGTAAGGGAACGCCAACGCCACAGCGCAGTGCGATGCGCGCGCATCCCCCCAATATCGAATAGGCCAGTCATTTTCCTAACCTCAAAACCTGAATCAAACAGCTGTTGTCCGCTTCACGATTTAACAGCGCTAATGTAATAAGCGTCGTAACAACAACACGCGGTTAGACGGCGGTGTCGGTGGCCATTACGAAATCATTCAAATTTAGAATCGGCGTTATTTTTTTTCGATTTACGGTTTTCGTTCTTTCATTCAGTTTTCGGCCAGTGCGGCTCGCGATTAGCCGTGTTTTCGCTAATATATTTTTGTTTCTACGTAAGATTTCGTTTCGGTACGTGTCTATATCTTTTGTAATATATTTAAGGTGATTATTAATGATATAATTATTTTTGTGTTTAGAAGGATCAAAGTGTATTTCAGTGAATCATGATTGTATTAAGTGAACGATTCAAATCCTAGTGTTTGTGATATAAATTGTGCTAAAATGGATGAGGAATATGAGTATGACTTCGCGTATGAGTGCCGGGTGGGTATCATTCCTATACTATATCTACTACTTTACTGTAAAGACCATATTGTTTATGTCAGGTCATCTCTAAATGTACTGAGCGGATTCTTATGATTTGTTCACTGTTAGTCGGCTACTTTTCAGATAGATATAATCAAATGTTATATATCCCAAGACGACCTTAAGTGCGACCTTAAGGTGTGTTAAACGGTATACTAAAATGAGGGAATGAGGAGAAAAAATGAATTCTAACTCAATCCTAGTAGCAAGAAACTGTTATTGACGTAAAGTCCATAACAGATGTTCATGACCGGCATTGACCACTTAACATCAGGTGAACTGAATGTTTATGTGATACTTCTAATATATTTTATATTATAAAAAATGCACTAATTTGGATTAGGGGAAAAATTCAAAATCACTTCGTAAATGTTGCAAGTGGTCTGACATCTTAATTAGAAAATCAGATAGGTCAGATAGATATTTTGATGATTTGTAGGTATGAAGAAGGTAATAACGGTGAAAATGAAAAATAAAAGGTAAAAAATTGAATTCAATTATAGGACCGATTTTTGTATACCTAAGCTCACTGTACGTTTAACATTGTAAAAAAATATAACGCGATAAAAAGTAGGTACTTTTTGTTTTGAATTTGAGTGCATTCGTTTGTACATTGAATAATGCTTAATCACTTAATAATTTATTAACTCATACTTAACGGAATTAACAAAGTCCAAGAAAAACTCTCAGCATTCAAATCAGATAGTAATTTTCATTATATGGTTGAGTTTAATTTATACGTAATAGCATTTATGATTTAGTTATTCACTTTAAAATAAATAATTTTATTAATCGCGATTAGGATTAATAAGTTCTAAGTAAAATCATTTCTATATTTTTAATCGCTCTCGTTATGTCGTTACTTTTTTATTTACTGAAATGGGATTTTTAAATATATATTTTTTTAAATTTCACTAAAACAAAACAAAGTAGATAAAATAATTGTCAATGTATTTTTTTTTCAATATTAAATAAATATTGCAAAACGTCGCTTGATATACAGGACCCATGTTACCATATCTTTTACCTAAATTACTTCTCATAATGGGCATGTGCAATAATGCAATATGTACTAGTAAATGCATCTAGGTTGTGTGGCCACACCTTTACGCCTACCAGACCGGACTTCAATGGCCTTATTTGTAAAACATGTCAATTTGCAATGATACTGTTGAACGAAACTGTTTCCACTGATTTTAATACGCAATACCTACCTAGAATCGAATAAAATACATCAATATAACATCTAATAAAATCCAAATCGTGTCCGTAAGGAATTTGGCTGTTCTTTGCGAGTTACTTTACTATAATAAAATTGCAACGCAATTGTACTTTGTTGATTTATTAAAAAAAACGTTTTTATAATTCAACTGATTAAAGATTGCAGGAGGTTTTCATTTTGCGTTTAGTTTCTTCGTCTTTCAATAACTACATAAAGTTTTATCGAATTTTAAGCTTTGTGGGGATAAAAATTATCAGTGTTTTTATTACTAGGAAAGAATAAATCTTATATTTTTATTTTTCTCTGTTGCACATAGTATTAATTCTTAAAAAGTTCAGTTAAATTCATCTAATATTTCGCGTTATCGGCGTTCGTCAAAGAGATACAATAATATAAATAATCACATTTCACTTATATAGGTATATTACTTTTGAAAATCACACTGGCAATACTCTTTTTACACTTTTATGTATTTAAAATGCTGTGATAAACAAGTCGTAAAGTACAATAATTATACAAACTATTAAAACGGATTTTAAAATATTATAAAGGTACTTTGTAGATTTTTACAAGAACATTAAGATTTGTAAATAGTTTATCGCAGGAGTACTTTGTATGCCTTAAGTATACTTTGAATTATTCTTTGACTCTATTAATATGATTGTATTCTCATCTTTTCCAGCGCCTGGTGGAGGCAATGGCGCCGCGCTCAGCGCGCTCCTTCAGACAGGAGTTTAATATGCAGGATCTGGCGACCACCGAACACACTTACACAACACACTTTACCTCTGAGAAGTGAGTATTATCCTTTAGATCCGTTTTCAATCCAATATCTTTCTAATAATGCTGCTTTAAAACGATACTAATTGTCTTTTCCAACCACTCCGCCCAGATACGTCAGGACGTCACACACAACAGAGCTTGATGGCCATGCACCAATTAAGTCGATGGCCAATGGCAAATTAAATTCGCCTAACTATGCAACAAAAACGGTCGTAGGCGAAGACGACAGACCTGACGTCAGGAATCTCAAGCGCGTCCATAAAATGTATGAAGGACCAAACATTATCGAATCCAGAGGCATAGTCCACCCCGAAACACGAGAGATCTTGACCGTCGGTCAAGCTATTAGTATGAGGATATTAGACGTCCGAACGGGAAGACTACTCTCTTCCCCAGACACGAGACAAACCATGACAATAGAACAAGCAGCGAAGGAAGGGCTTATCGACCCGAAACTTGCTGCAAGGCTAACAGGCCCTTGTGGAATGACAGAAGACGGGAACGAAGTAACATTACTAGAAGCTATCCAAAGAGAACTATACGATGCAGAACAAGGACTCACAGATCCAGCGGAGAAGAGAATAAAGGTGACTGTAGAAGGAGATAAACCTACCACACAAGGAATGAGTATTTCGGACGCTCTAAACCGCGGACAAGTTGATTTACAGAGAGGTCTTTACAGATTACCAAACGGCACATACATAACGATAGCTGAAGCTTACCAAAGAGGCTATCTGATCTACAATGAGATTATCAAAATAAAATCAAGCGCCTTGTCTTTATCCGACGCGATAAGCCAAGATTTAGTTGACAACAGTGGTTGGATTTTGGACAGGAATTCCGGTGATAGGTTCCAATTAGATGTCGCTATCAAAAACGAATTAATCAATCCGAATGTTAGAGAAATCGTGGATGCTAAAAATGATGTTAAAATAACTCTAACAGAAGCAATAGAAAAGAATATTATAAATACAAAACATTCTAAATACGTACACAGTGTGACAAAAGAAAAATTAACTTTCAAAGATGCTGCAAACAAGCGTTACATTTGTAAACCTATGACATTAAAAGATGTCTGTGATAATAATTTGATGACAAATGACGGTAAGATATTATCCCCGACTAGTCGAACACCTTTGAACATCTTGGAAGCAATATCCGCTGGTGTCTTAGATAGTGATAGTGTTAAATGTATAACCGACACTACAACAGGGCAGCTTCTTACGTTATCAGAGGCGTTAGGTGCTAGGATTATTCTTACTGATAACAAGTTCCGCGATAATTTAACGGGAGAACTATGTACCATTCCAGAGGCAGTTGACCGCGGCCTTATCACATCTGTCTCACAGCGATCTATTTTTGATATTGATGGCTTTAGGGACCCTAAAACTGGTGAATTCGTTTCTTTTAACACAGCTTTAAGCAAAGGTAATATAAAGTACGTTAACGGCGAAACCTTCCTTAAATCTGAAAGCGGTGATTTTGTATACTTAGAAGATTGTACTAAAGTTTCGATTGTGCGCCCCGAAGTACTAGAAATGTTTAATCGAAAGATAGGAATTTTTGAAAATGATAAAGAGCTGTCTGTTTTAGATGCGGTATTCAAAAATATTCTAGACCCTAAGACAGGTCACTTATTAGATCCGGCAACTAGGAAATCCATTCCATTTAACAAAGCTGTAGAGATCAATATGATCACTCCTGAGGGTGCTGCGTTATTAAATTCCCTTTTAAACATTACACTCACGTTGCAAACGGTTACCAAAACAGTCAAAAGGTACGTCACAGTTACAAATACTAACACGTCGCGACGTTCAGACACAATTATCACGTTCGCCGAAGCCGTACGAATGGGACTTATTGATGAAAGTACCCAAACATTCACTGATCCAACAACGGGGACCGTGTTCCCAATACAACAAGCCTTAGATGAGGGTTTGTTGGGTGTCGAAAAAGACGAACCTCGGGTAGCTAGGATTTCAGATCGCGTCACGAAACGGGAATTAGTCCCAGGTCAGGTAGTAGAACTCAAAATAACTAAAAAATCTTTCATCAAAGATCTTCCTCCTAGTCCCGAAAGTAAATTACAACACGATAATAGACCTGAGACGGTCAAGAGCCCCGATTATGTCATACGTGAGACATCAAGACCTCGAGAAGATATCACTCGTGAGTTTAAAACTGTCACGTCGAAATCAATCGTAAGCGAACCTTCTGTAACATCATTGACTATTAAGAAAAACACAATTGAACTGCCAAGTGGTGGTTGGACGTTAAAGGAAGCGATACAACAAAATCTTTTTGATCCTTCCACAGGTTTATTCATAATCCCCGGGACCGATAGGGTTTTAGACCTAAAAGAAGCGTTAGATCTCAATGTTATAAATTCAGAATCTGCCAAAGTAGTCGATCCAAAAACCAAGAAAGAAGTCATGTTGAACAAAGCTTTAGATTTGCATATATTAGATAGCACAGGCCATTACAAGTACCAAACGTACACTTTAACTATGAAAGAATCCATTGAACGCAAATTTATAACTTTTGTGCATCTGTCAACAACTATTTCTACGCACAAAGTTATAACCATTACATCTATTGCTGGTATGCCGGACAAAATGGAAATATCTGAAGTTCAAGACATGCCGGCTGAGAAAAGGATTTCTGAAGAACAATCTGCCTTAGAACCCGTGCAAGTGAAACCAGGAGTCATCTTTGACCCAGCTACGGCGTTAGTTATATCAACAACATCAGGTGTTTCCGAAAATATTATCGAAGCCGTTGATCGGGGGGCGGTTTCACCAAATGTAGTTAAGGTTACAGATCCTAAAACTGGTAAATTGATTCCTCTAAAACAGGCTTTAGACAAAGGTATAATTAATGAGGATTCAGGTGAATATACTGACAAATCAGGCAGGAAGATAAGCTTAGCAGACGCTGCTAAAGTGGGTCTTGTGGCTGTTGTGGGTGCCCCTCTAGTGGCGGCTACTAAGATTATCCAGTTAGTTAAAAGTACTATGGTTGTCGATCCAAATACCGGAGAAGAGCTACCAATGGAAGTTGCTTATGAAAGGGGTTTAGTTGATCCAGAAACTTACAAAAAGTATGAGGATTCTACCAGAGATAGAACTCCCGACAGCGACACACAAGTACGTACTAGTTCCGAACAAACTACATCGAACCGCAGTACAATCACAATATCTAAGTTTATGAAAACTACCATAATTGATCCACAAACAGGGGAAAAGTTGACTATGGACGAGGCCTTTACCAGAGGACTTGTGGATCCAGTAACTTATGAAAAATACAAACAATCTCTAAAGGAAAGATCTTCAAGTCCTGAGGTAAATGCATCGGCCATAAGATCACCAACTACTGTTTCATATTCCCAAACAACATCTAAACCCTTATCTGTAGGAGCTGCTGTTTCGGAAGGTTTTATAACTGTGGAATCCATACAAAATAGCCTTTCGGCTGACAATCGTAAAATCATTTCTGATAATGAATTAGGCGAAAAAGAAATTGACTCTAGAATAATTGATTTGACTAAAGTGACCATTAATAAAACACCAAAGTTTGCTACAGACATTTCTAAAAAAGTTGCAGGCGTGCCTCCTGATACAAAACCCCTTGTTTTACAAAAACTCCGAAAGCGCGTAGTATCCCCAGAAGAAGCAATAGAAAGGGGGTTAATTAATAAAGAAACAGCCAAAGTTTTAGAATCCATCAAATTGTATAAAGATAAAGAAGGTTCTCCTATGACTTTAGAAAAGGCTATCGAATGTGGGTTGGTTGATAACGCACAGGGTAATATTGTTGACCCAGTTCACGGTGAAGTGTTAAACATCGATGAAGCTATTAACAGGGGAGTCTTAGATGCAGAAGGCCAAGATGAAGTACTGATTCCCATATTCAGGAGCCTTACTATATCAGAGGTTATGAGGCAAGGTTTGTACGAACCGACTACAGGGAAAATTATTCACCCAGAAACGGGCAACCATTTGTCATTAAAAGAAGCTATAATTTGCGATATTGTTGATCCTTTATCCGTTATAACTTTATCTCCTGGAAGAAGCATGACGCTTGCCGAAGCTATCGAAAAAAGTATCGTGGACAGTGACAAAAATATTATTAAGACAAGTACAGGCCCAATAGACTTTGTTACGGCAGTTAATTATAACTTACTACCCGAAAACTCGAAAGCTGAGGGAGTCGAGGATATTCCTCCTGCAGGTATGACTTTGAATGTCGCTTTAAAACGGAATCTTATAAATCCACAGACGGGAGAATTCACACACCCACTTACCGGTGAATCAATGACAATAGGTGAAGCTATTGATAACAATTTGATAATGGGTGTTCCGTTCCCTCAGTCGTCAACAACAATTCCTTTAGAAGACGCACTAAATCAAGGACTGGTCAACCTTAAAGAAGGAACATTCACTGACCCCAACACTAAAAAGAAAATTCCTATAGATAAAGCATTAGAGCAAGGCTTAGTTGCAATCAAACTGGACAAAGATATTACAGAAATAAGCGGTGTCGTTACGACAATAACCGAAACATTTTCGTCTGAACACACCATTACAACGAAAATGGTAGAACTTCTGGCCGATTATGTTCTCGTAAATACAAATGAGGTACAGAATACAAAAACTGGAGAAATTATGCCTCTTGAGGAAGCTCGTCAAAAAGGCATCATAAGAGAAGAGCAAACCAATAGGGAACATGTTATTACAAGTGACACGAATATTAATTTCGAGGATGCTCTTAATCTTGGTTACATTGATATTAAGACAGGTACGTTCACGCATCCTAATACTCGTGAAACATGTTCAATTACGGAAGCAGTGAATGCTGGAGTGCTCAATACGGAAATTACTCCCAGTTCTGTATCGCCTTCACCCAAGAAAGAATTAGAAATGCTAGATCTGAATGAAGCATTCGAACTTCTATTTGATGATAAAACGCAGAAATTTAGGGATCCAAAATCACCCAATAAAGTGCTTACTTTCAAGGAAGCACTGGAAAGAAAGATAATTGACCCTCAATCAGTAATATATAACGTAGGAGCAAGTCAACCAGTAACTCTTCAAGAAGCGCTGAATACAGGGCTTCTGGATAAAAAGAGCGGTAAATTAAAAGAACCAGATACAGGTAAGTCGATCGATATTAAGAAAGCTGCTAAAATGGGCTTAGTCGCTGTAGTTGCTGCACCAGTATTAGCAGGAATGGCAGTTGTTCAAGGCGCAAAAGCAGTTAAAGATAAAATAATGATGCCCAAACACCAAGAAGCTATTAAGCCTGAAGAAGTTATTAAGAAAGATTCATTAGTGAAAACTAAAGATAAATCTAGCGATCCGGTTAGAAAAATATCTGAATCACAACAAAAACAGCCTTTCGAAATAATAGGTGTCACAGAGAAACCAGTATCAGATGAGTTAATAGTCCCTACTGACTCTCGTAAACCACCTGTAGATAAAGAAGATAAAACGCGACCATCTAAAGAGAGAGACATACCAGAAAAACCTAAAACACCTAAAGAGGTTGTGTCGCATGATGTGACACAGAAGACGCCAATATCTCAATACGTGTCTGATGAACAACCAGTATCACATGAAAGTACAACTATAGTTTCTGAAACTAAATACGTTACCACAGTAACTACCTCACGATCAAATGACAAGCCAACATCTTCAGTTACAATAACAGAGTTAAGTCCAAGTGATGACGATAAACCATACCAGAATAAGTCAGCACTTACAGAAGATGAATCCAAAAGGTATGAACAATCTAGAGAGCGAGAGCCAGTTACTGATGATAAATTCGACTATACAGAATCCAAGACTAAACCAAAGGAATTGGACACTACACCAAATGAAAGTGTTGCTATTGTTAGCACCCCAACAATACAAGAAATACGCCAAACTTCTCCTAACGTTGAAGAAGTTACAACCATCGTCAAAACGATCACTACATCTGCACCAGTAGAATGTATATCTGAACACACTAGCACAGTCGTTACTACGAAAGCCTCGAAAGTGACAACAATTGAAATAACTCAAAATGAGTCTACCTCATATCAAGTAGTAACAGAGGAATCACGAGGGCCGCACCATATAGTTGAAACTACAATCGAAAACCAGACATCGAGAATATCGCCCGATCAAGTAGACAAAGCGTACATTCAGGACGAACCGTCTGAAATATCAGATGACGTTCACAAAACGCCACTTACCAAAGATAGACGCGAGCCATCTGTGTCATTAGCGGACGATACAAAACCAAAGGATAAAGGTACACGTGATCTGACACCTGAGACATCTCAAAAAACTATTGAGGATGTATTACAAGCCAGAGAAATCAATACTGATGATACTGTAAAACTTGTAGATATTTCAGCGGGAATAACATATGATCCAAAAACAAATACTATTACTTCAAAATCAAGTGGAGTTGCTGATGATGTCATTACAGCTGTGAAGAAAGGAATCGTTTCTCCTGAAGCTGTAAAAATCATTGAATCTGAAACAGGTAAGGAAATTACATTAAAAGAAGCCGCACGCAAGGGGATGTTCAATGAACAAACTGGTGAAATCAAGGATAAGTCTGGCCGTAGTATGAGTTTCGCTGATGCTGCTAAGTTAGGGCTAGTAGCTGTTGTTGGTGCACCAATACTAGCAGCTTCAATGGTAGTAGATGCAGTAAAGAGCGTAGTCGATTCCAAAACAGAAGAAAAATCGGTGCCAAGAAAGGAAATTGAGCAATCTAAAGGGTTGCCTGCTACAAGCCATAGGCCTAACGAATCCATTCTTCAGATTTCCAAAGATTTGCATGCCGTTTCAGACACTTTGCTTAGTAAAACACCTGAGGAAATGCCTAAGCGACAGATTCCAGCAGAAACATCCCCAGATTCTAAATTGCAAAAACCTGATGATACTTTGATTATGTTAACACAACCGAGCGCGAAGGACAAGACACCAGGCGATGATGCTAAAGTCATGTCTGCGCTTCTTATTGATGCTGAAAAACAACCTTTAAGAGCTATTGAAGAAATCACAGAACAAAATGTCACTAAGGTATTGCAGAGGCCAGTTGAAATACTGTGGGAAAACATAGCGTTAATTGATGCTATTGTACAAGGAAAAATTGAGCCCAAAGTATGTCGCATAATAATTAACGGAGTTGAGATGCCGTTAACCGTGCAGGACTCTTTGGAACAGGAACAAATCAGTAGATTTACTCCAGTCGATGTTGTTTCTAAAAATTGTGTTATTGTTAGAGAGTCTAAACCCAAACGATGCATTGCTATTTCCCAGAAACTCACTCCGGAGGAACTGTCTGAAATGGGTGTTTATGATATTGAAAAGCAGGTATTCCTTAATCCTGAAACTGGTGCTAAAATTACATTCGAAGAACTTGTCTATGGCTTACATATATTTGATCCCTCCTCTATATTGGTTAAAGACTTAGGTTGCAAATCAGATAATTATATTACTTTCGATGAAGCGATTGCAAGACCTATTATTGACAAAAATACTGGTTACATGGTTAACCCTAAGACAGGTAAACGCGTATCATTCTTGGAATGCGTACAGGTTGGTTGGATCGTAGAAAAACCGGAAGATATATCACTTCCTGAGCAAGTATCTATTGAGTCAGCATTGGAACAAGGACGGTACAATCCTAAAACTGGAGAAATCAAGGACATTACCGGTGAGCTAGTGCCTATCGGTCAAGCTGTCCAAAAGGGTATAATCGACCAAGAATCCCTACTAATTAAAGTTCCAAGAACAAACGAAAATATCTCCTTTTCAGATGCAATTGAGCGTGGTGTAATAGAGATTCATGAGGGTATAATAACGATAGTGGAAACCCACGAAACAATCGAAGTATCGGTGGCAATTCAACGTGGATTAATAACGATTATAAGAAGACCAATTTCCATTGAAGCAGTAATTGTCAAGGAAATGTATGAGTCAAAATCTGGAAGGATCAAAGATAACGTTACAGAGCAACTTGTCACTGTTACAGATGCTGTTGATAGAAATATTGTACACCCAACTATTTCAGAAATAAAAGATACGGCTTCTGATAAATTCATAACACTGTCGGAAGCTCTTGACACAAATCTAATAAATCCAGAAACTGGTAGGATTAAGGACACAAAGACTGGTAAATACATTCCATTAGATGATGCATTAAAGAAGGGTTTAATAGCGACAAAAGATGTTACTTTTTCGCTATTCGATGTTATTGAATTAGGTTATTATTCTCCAGATACATGCAAAATATTAAATCCGAAGTCCGGTGAAACAATGACTCTAGATAAAGCCATCAAAGACAAACTGGTTGATCCATCTGATGTGAAAATCAAAGATGACAAATCGGAAGCCGTTGTACCTTTCGAACAAGCCGTAAAGAGTGGCCTAATAGACTTAGAAAGCGGCATGATTACTGCTCCACTTTACAATCTTAAGGAAGCTAGTGAGAAAGGTTATTTGTTAAGTGACAAGAAGCCATGGACTTTACAAGAAGGTTTAGTTCAAGGTTTCTATGATCCAGATACTGGTCTTCTTACTATTCAAAACGTTACAATGACACTGGACGATGCAATTAAAATCGGTAATATTAATCCAGAAGCCTTAACTGTTAGGAATTCTAGTACAGGTGAAATGATTACTTTAGCTGACGCTATTAAAGAGGGTATAATTGATTCGAAAGAAGGCAAAGTTAGGGACCCAATACAAGGTGACAAAATATCACTCACTGACGCCTCCGAAAGGGGCTTAATATTACCTGCAAAACGGAAACTCAGCTTACCCGAGGCCGTATTCAAAGGTTTCTACGATCCTAAAACCGGTAAATTCTTACACCCGCAAAGCAAAGAAAAAATTCCAACTGATAGAGCAATTCGTAAACGTATGTTAGATCCTCAGTCTACTTTAGTTCATGTGGGTGGCAAAGTTATACCGTTTGAATTCGCTGTTGATAAGGGCATTGTAGATGGAAGGACAGGTACTATATTGCTAGGCGACGAAAGGGTAGATTTCCGCGAAGCTTTCGAAAGAGGCATTTTGGTAGAAGTTCGAAAG
Organism: Urbanus proteus proteus; assembly: GCA_018251915.1. Taxonomy (NCBI): domain Eukaryota; kingdom Metazoa; phylum Arthropoda; class Insecta; order Lepidoptera; family Hesperiidae; genus Urbanus; species Urbanus proteus. Next base: position 13,234 of record DWPV01001891.1, read on the forward strand.
CCTCTATCTCTTATTGAAGCTCTAGAAAAAGGCGTGTACAATGAAATTACGGGACTCTTTATGGATCCCCAGACCGGTAAAAAATATACTCTCGCGGAAGCAATAAAAATGAGTCTAATCGATTCTCACTCGGTCCATATTCAAGACAACAGGTTAGGCAAGTGGGATAAGATTACTTTACCGGAGTCGATAGAAACAGGTGTCATTGATGACAAATCGGGCAAAATTAGAAATATAAATAATGACAACGAAGAGATAAGCCTTCGTAAGGCCTTTGAAATCGGTTTACTTGTAGACAGCAAAGCCCCTATTAGTTTACAACGAGCGTTACATCAAGGACTATACGATGATAGTACGGGTAAAATTATCGATCCAGCCACGAGCCGTAAAATCACTCTGCATGAGGCTATCAGGCGGTCAATTGTCAGTCCTAAATATCTTTGCTATTTTGACAAAAAATCTGAAAAACCGTTAACGTTGGCTGAATGCTGTCGCAGTCAAATCATTGATAGGAGAAGCGGTAAATTTATTGAACCCGGATCAGACGTACAAGTTCCTCTCTCGGAGGCCATGAGCTTAGGTTTGATAGTTGATATTGAAAGCGCTGGCTTTACTTTATATGAGACGCTAGCTATGAACATGTACGAAATCACTGAACATGTATTTATCCATCCGGTGAGTGAAAGAAAAATATCGCTTAGGAATGCCATCGACGACGAACTTGTTAACCCTGAAATATCACTTGTTAAAAACATTCCTACAAGTAGGTACGTCAAATTGAATGAAGCCATCAATTCCGGTATTATAGACGAAAACAACAGTGTCTATATCTTGCCTAATGGATCTCAAATTAATTTACTAGACGCAAAACATCGTGGTCTTATAGTTACATCAAAGAAAAATCTCAGTCTCGAAGAGATTATACGGAACGGATTATTTAGAGCGGATAACGGAAAGATCGTTGACCCTAATACGAACGAATTTGTAGATATTAACAAAGCTATTGAAATTAATCTTCTCAATCCGGAACATACAGTTGTAAAAGACAGTTCTACAAACAAGTTTAAACCACTGCTCGTTGCTATTCAACAAGGTGACGTGGATGTTACTAAGGGTAGGGTTTTAGATACAAAAGCAAAGAAAACATACAGCTTAGATATTGCCTTTGATAAGGGTCTCCTAGTTACCGTCATCCAACCAGTAACATCACAAACAATCACTAGGCGCTACGTACCAGAATCGTCAACTTCAAAAGATCCAGTACTTAGGGAGTTCACGTTAGATGAAGCCATCAAATACGAATTCATTGACCCCGAAACCGCTTTAATCAAAGACCCACACAAAAATAAATACGTACCGCTTAAGCTAGGTATTGTTGACGGTATTATTGATAAAAATGCTAAAGGACTATTTGATCAAAGTGGTCGATCGCGTACCCTTTGCTTCATCTTTGAAAATAGTTTAATCGTGTACGTCCGGGAACCTCTTACGTTTGAACAAGCGATTGAGGATGGGCATTTGAATATCGCCACGGCCCGGTTTACTGATCCACAATCCAATGAAGTATTTACAATTAAGGACGCCGCCACTATTGGCCACATTGATCCAGACACAGCGCTTATAAAGGATAATCTCAAGAAACGACTGATCAAACTCCCTGAGGCCTTCCGTAAGGGCCTCATGGATGCCGAAAAGGGTAACATTTTAGATACAGAGACCTCTAAACTTAATACTCTAAGCGCGGCCATCGAAAGCGGTCTTCTGATGACGCCTAAAAAGAGTTTCAGTCTTATAGAAACATTGAATTTCGGTATTTACAATCCAACGACCGGTGCACTGAACGATCCGTTCATAACAACGAGCGTCATGGACCGTAAGAGATTAACGTTAGGCGAAGCGATACAGCAGGGCATCGTCGATCCATCCAGCACTGTTGTGAAAGAACCAGACACTGGTAAAATATTGCCATTGGTACAAGCAATAGAGAAGCAACTGATCAATCCAGTTGAAGGAAGATTAATAATTGACCCGCAAAAGGAAGTCAGTCTCGATTTAGTTAAAGCTCTTAAGAAGGGTTACTTACTGCCAGCAGAAACGAGGGTGAGTTTAATTGTTTTCTTTAAGCTTAGATTCTGTGCTTCTTTAAGCAAAGGTGTTGCTTTAAATTTCCTTTTTCACTTTCAACCGGTGATCTATCTTATCTGAAGCATTTAGCTTAAACATTGGCATGGCACGACACCCACAGGACTTGTGTCAAGACTGGGTTATAGGCAATATGGTGACGTCACGTTTGTGGCCAACACTAATACAAATTTTGTCGACTAAGTAATTTCATGATACCTATAACTTAAGTCATCCTTCAAATTGAAACATTGTTTTTTTTTATTTATGTACGTAGCTTAGCACGTTTTGTATTATAGATTTTTTTAAGTTCTATGAAGGTCGAAATAATTTAAAATGACTTGAACTAAATCAACATGAATGAATGTTGATCTATTTCAATTTTTAATGAAAAGTGAGCGTTTGTTTATTCGAATTGCGATAATTTTATGAATGATTTGCAATTTGCAAACGACCTTAGAACTTACGGATTAAATATAGTGGAAAACTGACAGCTTTTAGTATTTTCTTACGTACGATTAGTAGTTAATATTTATTTATCAATGTTTTGTGCCGTTCTTAGATGCTTAAGTTTAAGGTAATTCGCTCCACAATTGACTATTTTCAATCACGTTACACATCTTTAGAGGACTTGAAATATCAGTTATTTGGAATATAAACGATATTTCAGGACTTCTGGAGACTTAAATTCATGACAACGTAGAAAACTGTCAATTGGATCAAGCGAATTTGTGCTTATTCACATAGTAATAAGGCTCGATGTATGTTGTTTTTTATTTCCAGCCGTTGCCTGCGATGCTAAAGAGCCCTTTTGAGCTAAATCGTGAATGCTTGCCTTTGAGGGATCATATTAACGACGATTTTACGAACCATCACCGTATCGCCCAATACCTAACATCCATAATCACTTTGTGCTAAGAATTTTATGAAACGCGTCGATGGACTACCGTCCCGGCCATCAAAGTGAACTATGCTTTCTTTTGTTTGCTTCATCATTCGAACCAGCTAATATGACAGCTGTTCTTGATTTTCAATTTTTATAATCGTTTTATTTCTTAGCATTTTTTTTTGTCCCCAAAATTTTAAGTTCCAAAATACTCATTCCTTGGATCCGTGCTCACATTTTGGAATGCATGACGAACGCTAAGCTATCGTGATGTCGCGTACGGCGGGTACTGACGCAAACATTCACAATATCATGAATGTTAAAACATTTCGTACCAACACAAACACCAGAAGGTAGTATTTATTCATTATAGTCTAATTTTAAAGACTCCTCCACGTGAGAACTTATTTCATTATCAACAATCATTTTAGCATTTAAATGTGTCCATTTAATGAAATAAGATCTCATTTAAAATCAAATGTAAATTCGTTCGAGTCTCTACAACTACGTGTACAGTCTTACTTATATCTTCTTTCTTTATGTCAATCAAAAAGGTTTTTCCAAGTTTCAGATATTCAAAAAAGGTACTTTGACTCTATTATTCTTTTTAACAATTAATTCTAATTCAAAATACATTACTAAATATTGAAGATGATACCGTTGGACATTACTCTCTCTATTATCTTTAATTTAAATGCAATCGTCAACTAAAGCAATTGTGGTACTAGTTTTGACGTTTGCATTTGACTCACAGCTTGCATGTACCGCTTCTTGCATGGTAGTTTGTCTCTGTGTTCTAATATAAGGTCTACGCAACAATTGGACTGGTTGTGTCTCGTCACCTTCACGCTCTCTGTAATTGGCTGTTTATCGTGTCGCCTCTTTTTGTATTCCAGGAAGTCTTTGCTTCTATCCGCATAGTCTGTTGCCCTAGAATAAGCTTTCTTTACAGGTCCTCGGTGGGGAACTTAGTCTGTCTTCTGACTATAGGCAGATCTAAATTCTTCATCGCTCCCGTCCTTTGTAAATATGATAAAAATGTAAAGAGCGTCTTGAGAAATTGCATCCCCAAAATTCACTGTTTAAAAGCACTATCGATTGGAACGTCCGTAGTTACATGTACAAACTTGCACCTCAAAGTAGATAGTTGCGATGTAAAATTGCCGAATGCACCGTCGTGAGCCCGGCATCGGGTTGCGTATAACCCGTAACACATATTCGTAGGTGAGAAACTAATATTGTATTTTCGAATGTTTAGCAAGCAGTTGAAGAGAAGTACAGGCTTTGCGATGAGACTCTATCGAAGTTGCTGGAATGGATCGCGGTCGTCGAGGAGAGGTTGGCGAACCAGGAGGCCGTGAAGGAAGACATGGATGAGCTGCGCAACCAGATAAACATACTGAAGTTGATCAAGGATGACCTGGAGAGCCACCAGCGGCAGGTGTCGGCGTGCGCGGACCAGGCCAAGCAGCTGCTTGTGTCTGGTGGAGATGTGCTTGCTCCTCATGAGGTAAATATTACTTTTGATCTAATAGTCAGATCCGTTCTTTCGTACATCTGTAGTAGATTCCGTGAAGCGACCTGAAGTTGGTCACACATGATTGTAGTAATTTCCCGATGTCCTTGAACATTTTCAGTCACTGACAAGATGGTAACTGAGAAATGCATAGAAAATTATGTTAAAAAAAAAACAAATCAAAAACATAATAACATATGTCGTTTCTTTACCAGGTGGCAGCACTGGAACGCGGCGTGCGCCAACTCAAGCAGCGTTGCGACAAGTGCACTGAGAAGTGCGATAAGATGTTGAGAAGACTCGTCGCCGCTAGAGACGAGCTTGGAAAGTTCACGTGAGTATACACTTTGAAGTTTATGATAAAAAGTAACTGAGACGTGGTATATAATTTGCGAATAAAACGTAACACAATGTTAGTGGTCAGTTTAAATAGAATTTTCGTTAAAATCCTTTTAGCTATTTCCATGAATTGCGTGTTGATATAGATTTAAAAATCTGTTCTGTATAAGAGTAAGACCACCTTACACAATTTTCGAAAAAAGATAAAATACAATTGTCATTCTCCTATGTTATTTTTATACTTATCTACTGTCTCACTTTTTTTGTTCTTTTCTGAGTTTTTTATGTTATATTTTAACTTTCTTTTTTAGTTCTATTATTACGAGTCTTTACCACAATAACATCTGTAATAGCATTCATAAAATTACATCGAGCATACAATTACATTCCCCTTTGCTGTCCACAGTAACGAGGTAAACACCTTCAACGCCTGGATGGACTCCGCGTACCGAACCCTCGAAGAGAAGGAGGTGGCTCTATCCAAGCTGGACAGTCTGCCTGGACAGAGCGAGGACGTGAGGGAGTTCGTATCGGACGTGATCGCTCACCAGGCTGATCTGAGGTTCATTACTATGGCCGCGCAGAAGTTCGTGGATGAAAGCAAGGTAAGATTAGTATATATTTTTGGTAGTGTAACGATCTTGATTGTGAACGTACTATACTGACACATGTTTTTTTTATGATATATGAGTAGCAAACGAGCTTGCAGTCCACCTGATGGTAAGTGGTCACTGCCCCCCATGGACATTTGTCATCAACCCCAGATATGATCACGGTCATACCTGGGGCT
>DWPV01001892.1:0-18880 GCA_018251915.1 Urbanus proteus proteus
TCTCAATTGAAATGATTGTATGTATTGAGTTTGTTTTGTATGTTTCCCAAAAATAAATAAAATAAAATAAAATAAAAATAAAAAAATCTATTTTGCCTTTAGATGCCTCATACAACATTTACGGGAAGAGGGAGAATGTTGCTATCCAAGACCTACGCCGTAAAGTACTTGTAAGTATACTTAAATGTTCAGAAAACCACCAAGATTCCAAATATTTTTGTTAAATAACGTTTGTATGATATATTTGTTTATTTTAACCGCAGAACTCGTCAGTGTTCTATCATTTAGCGAATAAAAGCGGAGTTTGAAGGGAGAATAAAATTAGCAACTGTTGTAAGTTGTTACAACGACGTCAGCTGGAAACGCTTTCAACTTTGTATTGTACCGAGCACTTTGCACAAAATAAATACGATGTATTTCGTCTATTCTGCTCTTTAGAGGTCTGGTCTCGCTGGAAATGTACATTAAGATTGCAAATGTCTATAATGAAGTATAAAAAGTAAGGACAACACAATGAATTATATGATTAATTTGCGTGTATGTAAATGAACCCACGGATTTAGTTTTATAATCAGAATAGGTTTTAGTTTAAAGAATCATGAAACTTTCTGCAAATGATTATTGGGCACTCGCAGAACACTTGATACAAAATTAACCCAAATTCATCGTTAAATAAATAATGTATTACCTTAAACGGAAATTGAATTAAAAAGATGTAGAACATTACGATATAAGTAGGTATACAATATTTTAATACCTTCTATCTCAAGCTCCACTTACAAGGGAGAATACCAAATATAAACGAAAATGTATCATAAATCTTTACTACAACTGCGTAAAAATGTATTTTTCTAAAAAAGGGCGATTAAAAGCAGTGTAGTTGAAATATAAGCACTGTTCTTTATATTTATGGAGTGGTTCTGCCAACTAGTCCGTTAAGAGAGGAAGTCTTAAATTTTCTTTGGGACATGGGGAGGAATTTGGCTCCGAAACTATGGTATCCTGTCAGTATATTTTCATGTAATAAAATTGCCATACTGCCACAAGAATTAATGGCCAAAATAATATTCTTTTAAAGAATTCAAATGTAATAAACTATAATATTAAACAATATGTATTCTCGAGTATTAGGTACTTTTATATAAAATAAACAAATTTTATTGGATGTATTATACTAAATTTAATAACGTGTTCCTTATTACCTTCTAAGGCAGGTATGTATAACTGATCATTATATGGGCCAATTAATTAAAACAACAACATAGATAAATTGGCAATTATAAACCTAATCTAACGCATAGCGGAATTATAGTATGACCTAATTAATTCTAAACGTATTACCTACCTATACCTACATAACTTCATTTAATTGAGAATGTAATCAAAATTGATGGCATTTCTATTTGCCTCCCGTTCTTGCTCTATATTATATGTACAAGAAACATATACGTAGGAAGTAGTGTCCGATCGAAGGCCTGATTTTGGTCGAAGTCGAAACCGAAGCTGAAAGTTTGAAAACTCTAAGAAATAAAATTTAAGATCTAAAGTGAATAATAAAATGATTAAAAGAACTTTTGAATTAAACTTTTGTGTTAATTATAAACAACATCAGAGCTGATTAAAATTATTTTGCAATTTGTCAAAATTAAAACATTATGAAATAAGTGCATTTTTGACACAATAGGCGGTGCAAGCCCACAACAGACTGTTTGTATGCCTTTTGGACTTCAAAATCTGCGGGGATCAGCTAGTAAATACTAAAAAATATTAAACTTCTATACAGGTATAAAGTAGTACGTATATAACAACCAGGGCGGCATAAAAGCGCGGTACAGAGTGGAAACGCAATAGGACGCATTCGCGTTTCAAATTCAAATTACGTCACAGGCTAAAGCGATTACGTCAGACTCTTTGATTACAGCCTGCCGCCTCTGTCGCCCTGGTTAACGATGTTATATCACACACTATTCTGATATATTGCTACTTTTGTGACATTCGCAGCTTATATAAAATAAATTAGCTCATAAAGTTTTTATTATAACGGGAAATGGCACGCCGGAAAGTAACTAAGTGGCTAAGTATCAAGTGCCTAAGTATGTTACTTGTACAGTAATTATTTTTATCTAGTATTGAGCTTGGATAGAGGTAAGGTCCTAAAGTCATACTATGCAATAGGAAGTCTTATGTTGACTGTTATTATTTCTAAACTAATTTTACTTTTACATACGATTAAAGTGCTTATAAAGAAATACTGCAACTACAAGCCTTAAACACGCTCAACCAAAATAAAATATTACAACAACTTTGTAAGTGTTAATTTCAGTTTTTATTTTGTAACTTCAAACTGCGAAAACAACAATGAAACAAGTTTGTTGCAAAGAAAAGTGGGAAAATTCTGGCAAAAATAATGTAGTGAACAAGCTAATTGTATTTTCAGTGTAGAACCATTGTTCTAGAATATTACTTTCCAGGAAGTTTGCGGTCCACCGCTAAGCGGGAAGGACTTTCCTCAAAGCGTAATTAAAATTGTACCTACCTAGTGGAAGTGTATGCCGTTCAGTTTCCATTAATTTAATTAAATGTTTAATTTATTAATTAATTAAATTTTAAATTAAAGCAACTAGTTCACCATAAATTCTTTCAATGTGACCGTTGTGAACTTCCTCCTGAGGTATGCCCGGAGCACTATGACATGGGGTTCTTCAAGCAAGGTGCAAAAAGAGTTCTCCTCCAAGTTGGCGATGCAAATGTCCACACGCGACGGTGGCTACTTTTCATCAGGTAGCCCGCTGTTTTTTTGTTAGGCTTAAGTTTAAAAAATCGGGTTCATTGACCGGGATTGAAGTGAAAATCGTTGTCGCTATAAATCTTTAAGTGCTTCTTATTAAAGGGCGGGTTTTGACCGTGACCCTTTTTAGAATTTCCTTATCAGTATATCGAAGACGTTTTTTCCTCGAAAAGCCTCTGCCGTAATCCATCCGCTATAAAATTGACGAAGAGATCCATGCTCACGATCTGGAACCCGTCCAAGACCATCCATCAGATTGGCAATCTAATTTGAACACGCTTACTATGGAAACAGGAAATTCTAAATGGGCGTGCGTTTTTCATTCAGTTTTCTGTACTTGCACATAAAAATACTCATACTTATATCGACAATCACAGATACATTATGATGACCCGTGTGGCAGATAGAGTGGGACCGGGTACCTCACGATCAGACAGATATCTAAATGGCGAATTATTTTTTCTGTTTTAGGGTCTGGCCGTATCCATTTTTGTATGTGACCAATGTGACTATGTATGTATTTTTGTATGTATAACATCCACGATTCAAAAGAAATTCTGTAGAGCTATGAATATTATATTAAGTAATAAAGTATTAAAATAAGTATTATAAAATCCGCCATGAGTATTCAACGTTTTCGAATATTCGCTGTCGAAAGTTAATTCTACCAACAATTTGTACGTAGATTTTTAAATTGACCAAATACTATTATTTACACCGCATGAAAGTCAATACTAATGTTGAGTAGGTACCTTAATGTCATTTAAACCAGTCATGTGTTGCATATATGTATGTGTAAGCATGTCCACATGTAAGAAAATCAATAAATCATAGGTATTGGTAACAAATTTAGCTTTGAAGCAAATGTTGCAAGGCCGGAAATGCATCGTTTAGCGAATGTGTAGCCGCCAATCATTGCAGAGTTTATGACGAATAAAAATAGCCACGGTCAACCATTGGCTATTAGCTATATTGAGGAAGTAGAAGTTGTGTTTGTAAATTTGGCCCTACAAAGTTATAAATGAATGCGCGAAAAAAATCTAGGCAATTAATATCGAAATAATGACTAAAATTCATAATTCACATCCTTCGATATTACGATAAGTCTAAATATCAATCTACCTAATGTTAACCATAAAAGGTTAAAACCCTGATGATTGAGTTACAAATATCATTAAAATTTACTATTAATGAATTCAGAACAGTTTTTGAAATGTTTTATACCAATGGGATAGTTATAAGTTCTTAGGTTATGGTGATATACCAAAATTCAAGAGAACAGCTATTTTACAATCGGAAGTGTACAAAGCTGTAGCGTACATAGTACGTCAATTACTCGACAAGTGAACTATATTTGGCTGCACTGCATTCCGACATGCACTGCTGTGCTGTGCTCCTGATGATTATGACGCATAAAACATCACGTTAAATAATTACTGGTACGTGTGTACGTGTAATTGATAAAGGACACCGTACTCGTATGTCGATCGTAAATATGTTGCTATTTAGAAATTTAAAATACTTATGCCGGATTACATATACTTACTTGTATGCCATATTACATACGCAATGTGTACATGAATTATAATCTCCCGGACGAACTAATAACACGGAACCAACGGAAGAACTAAACGACACAAACTTTATGACCAAATTAAAAAAATACCTAATAAAAGAATGCTATTGTGACTTAAAAGATTACATTGACAAATAAAATTAAAATGACTTCCACTCTATTATGTTATTAACCACCACAATGTAAAACCATATGTGCAATAAGGTATTGAGTATGTAGACAACCTTATCTTTCCTTTTTCTTTTATGTCGTTATAGAGCCGAATACATGTTGTACCAATAATGTGTACGAAAAATATACGTGAATTAGGTATCTTTTTATTATTTTCCAATATGTATACCTAAGCCTTTGTCTTAAAGTCCGTCTGGATTACGTCCGCCCTCGAGCCTATCCGGTGCGGCATTAGAGACCATTGTCTCATGTGTAATAAAGAATTTGGGTCGACCCACCCTAGCTTCTGCTCTCCTGGTAACCTTTTCACTGACCTTAAAGGTAATTTTATTTTTGTAGTATTTTTTCACCACGCCTTAACGAATAAAAAGCTTTTGATAAATATAGGTAGGCTATTTTTGCGCTTTCGTTTTTTATACATATAAAATCACTGTAGTTTTATTGCAAAAAACAATTAAAGAAAATTCTTGGGGCATTGTCAACACATAGTCTATTTTGCTTCTCGTAAATTATTGTTTACTTAAATGTACACAAGACAAAATATTTTGTCACACTTTGTGATGGTATATTTTATTACGTGTTTATATTATTATTTCATTATTAATATTTTACGTGCATAAAACTTTGCAACAATGTTCTTCATTTTTATTACTTCTGACCTCGGGCTTATCCGGCGCGGTATTAGCGAGCTTTGTTTCGTGTAATATAGCGAATTTGCGAGGATTCCTCCTCTTTCTGATTTTCTGGTGACCTTTTTTTGTGAAAGTAAGTTTTTGTTGAAAATTCAGGATTGTTGAACAAAATGTTTTTTTGTTTTTCATTATTAACCATGTTTTTGTTGTTATTAAACAAAAAAGAAACTATATTTATTATTAAAATTTTAAATGCGTTACATAAGTAAAAAAACAACGCAAACTTGTCTACGTTGAATCGGGAAAGTACGAAAATATTTTATTTTGTCGTGATATCATCACTTTTAAGCTATTCAATAAAAACGTTCATGAAGATGCCGATTAAATGTAATTGCCATTAAAAGCTTCAATTTCCATTAAATAGCGAGAATAACTGACCTATCTCTGACCTATTTACACACCATGACGTCAGAAGCCAAAGCGAGCACGAAACTCAAATGACGAAGATAAGTCCCGGTATCATTTAAGTCCATATTCCCCGTGTTCGCAGTGATTGAAAGATAACGTAACAAATGATTAATGGCATGATCCAAAAAAGGATGGCGCGATAGGTGAATCAATAAATATGGACACGGTTATCTGTCACGGTACAAGTATGGTGATAACAGATCGACACCCACGGATTTGGTCTGGTTTTATGTGGATCAATCCTGGTTATTCCGCATCTATAGAATATACCTATAGATGCGGAATAACGTATATTAATTAATGTATATCTAACAATATTTAATAATAGATACATTTATTAATATTCTGGAAAGCTTTTTAATCGACTTTAAAAATAATTCGAGGTTAATTCGATTCACTTTTTTGGTAAGATGACAATAAAAAAATATTATTAATAAAGTAGGCTGTAAAGTATTGAATCAAAGTTCATATTTAGCTACTAATATGAGAAAACTACCTTGGATTTAAAATGCTTTTTACCTGGAACTTAAACGTTTAAACTTGGAACATTTTACGTATCAGATCGGCGACGGCCCACCACACATACCTATAGTCACGGCAAGTATTATTACCCTAAATCAGAACATTTGCGCGTCATCACTATATCATTTTCATCACAATACATATTAAAGAAGCCAATATGTGATTATAGCGATTTACGCGGATGGTGTTAATGGCCCATTAGGGAATCCATTCGAAATAAACGATTATAACAAGCTCAGGCCGACGGATCCGTGTCCCAAGCGCTTCAAACGGAAGATGTTACGTTTAATGAAACCTGTGAGCTCTTAACGCGACTTTAGTGTTTCATTAATATTTAGGTACAGTTGGTTTAGCTGTGAAAATAACAGCCTAAAGATATTGTACTTACTTTATGAAAAAATGTTATCTTTAATTTCTTGTTAGTTTATTTTACATCGTTCATCAATTTTAAGTTGATTTCGTATTAAATCAGCAGTGACGGTTCTAACGTTGTGTTTGCTCACGTTTTGCGTGAACATAGTCACTAGTTGTATACTTATATATCCTAGCTATGATTGGTTGCACATGTTCATGAGCAGAACACTTAGGAGAAATGAATTGTATCAGTTTCCCACGAAACAAACCGATACCAACAAATATCTTGCACGGGAAACGCGGCACAATAGCATCCTCATAAACCCGGGAATTTAGCAATAAACAAATCGTAACGTTTTACGATCTATTGTTCCACTATTTATACTATATCACGTCGACTTCGCCCGTCTAAATGTTATCCAAACTTTGATAATAATTAATTGTGGATTCGCAATAAAATCGGATACAGTTTCGGCTTTTAACTGGTGAATAAAAGATTTTACTGCTGAGAAAATACCACTTGAGTCAGATCCGGTAGCAGATACAACACAATACGGAGGTAAACAATACATTGTGGCTTTCTGCGTTTGAAGGAAATTGCGTTGGGTTGGTCTTAGCCCGCAATGGATAAGATTGCCGTTTTTATTTGTTCGTGTTTTGTTCGCAAAATGTGAAATATGTTTATGTTATGGAACAAGCAGCTACCTATACAATTCACAATTGCAATGATGAGTGGTTGTTATCAATTATTTAATGGGAGAAGAAACTTTTCGTGGTTTGAATATGTTTCTCACCATCATATCTACATATTTCAGTGATATCTACTGCAATAAATTGCGAAGAAAGAGTAACTTAAGATGTTTTAATCTCTCAGAAGAAAACCGTTGTGGCTAACCAGGAAAAAAGCAAATTGGGTAAGGAATTATACTTGATTATTACTTTATACTTGATTATTACGAAATATTATAGACTTGCCACCTTTGATATCGATTATAATAAGTTATTTACGTATATGTAATCCTAAATGCATAATATCTCGTTCATATTACACCATGCCATAAACTAGTCTGTGGTAAGCATTGTGTTTACGACCGGAATACCTCGCCTGGTAATGATTGACGTTGCTCAAGAGTTGGTAAATATGTCTGCTCGCTTCAAGGAATCTGGCATATGCAATGCGGTTGTGCGCATATGCATGAAAATCGGTTAGATAGAGATATTTTGGAATCAAGAATATGCATGACATAGTTACGCTGTGGACTGGATAATAGCATAAAATATATATTACGTTGATTTTTTATGATTTAATCATGAATTATATATAAATATTAATACTTTTTGATGAAAGATACCATTTTTGAATAATCCACATATGTACTCGTACTTGACTGCACTTGGTTTATTAGCGAAGAAATTCAAACGCACATGAAATTGATTTGATGTTGATTTGTTGATGATGATACTATGTATTTATTGTATCATATTGACCATACTTACGCAATACGTAATTTACGTAATTATACGTAATCTATGTGCCGACTTCGACTCTTACCTGTTGACAAAAAAGGTACAGATGAGATTTGAAGAAAGAAAAAATAAATAATTTTATATTAAACTTCATAGCATTATATGTATTAGCTTATTTTTATAAATACCATCAAATATGTATCACTTACCTAATAGCAGAGCACGAAGTTATAAATAGACTTTTGAAGTCTTAATATAGGAGTCTGTTTGTTTACTATATCTACGGTATACCATTCATTATGCTGAAGGAAAACTAAATAAACTAAAAATAGGTAAACTCCGTTTCGGAATCGATCTATCGATCGACATTTTAATAAATATTATTCCGCCACTTAAATAAATTCATTATTTATTTACTCGCATCTAATAAATTACTTTCTTATTTTATTTGTTAGTTTTAAATGGAATCGCTAAAAGCTTCTCTAAGTGAATAAATTAGGTGCTTGTTTACGCTTCTTACATGGGTTCTACTAACACATATTAGTTTTACCCGTAAAATAGACCCAGATTAATATACTAAGGAATTTTAGACATTCATACATACGCACCTCCACTCAGACAAACTTTCATGTGTATGCCAAAGCTGATTTTATGTTCTGATTTCTCCTCGGAATATTATGAAAAAAAATGTTTATTGTTTGTTATAAATGTTTATTGGACGGTGGTAGAACCGATGTAGTTACTCTCCGACGGCATCACCACCACACCTATCCCTGTCTTATATATCTGTCCTGTGTTAAGCATTGTTGTTTTGGTCCGAAAGGTATAAGGGGGTTAAGATAAAGGTACTTATCCGAAGTATTCCAACTTACTCCTCAGAGCGAGCTTAATCTCAGGTAAAATACTGAGACGCCCATAGGCGGCAATAACCACTCACCTTCAGGTGGACTATACTCTCCATAACATGAAAAAGTTGACTAAAATCAGAATACTGCAACGCTTAACATTCCTGTGTTGTGTATATGGTACTGTATTCAGTATCGTCATTAACCCTATTCTTGTTTAACGACAAGCGGAACTTGTCTTATGAATGATCTTCCGTGACGCTAATTTTTATAGTTTATTATCTCGCTAGGATTTTACGACGCGTTTCGCTATTATAGGATTATTAATAAAATTTGATACTTCAAACTTTGGACGATTATTATCTTCCAAGACGGATTTCCTGTTTAATGCACTTTTATAAATTTAATTAATAGTGAATTATTTGAACTATCCCCCGTGGCGAAGCGGTTATCATACCAGTCTGGCGCGCAATGCGTCCCGGGTTCGATTCCCGGCTAGACAGATATCTGAGTGATGAGTTTAGATTTCTGTTCTGGATCTAGGTGTTTGTGTATTTGTCTTTGTGTGTCCATGGCACCCACGACACACGAGAAAATCCTATTGTGGGGCTATGTGTAGCTGACAAATATTTACAAGTACAGGCGTCCCCTTTATTCAAAAGCGCATAAGACTTAAGTCGTTTTAAATACTTTATTTATGGTCTTGAACAATAAAGGACAAGGTTACGTCAATGCGAAGTATGTGAGGAATGCCGGCCAACGGACAGTGCCAGCGATCACTGTTATTGCTCTGTTGTGCCAGCGACCTGATAACTAATACTTAATTAAATTAATCTTCCGATTCCGTTCCTTGAATATGATTATTTCTGTATATCAGTAGAAACTCTTTCTTTTACTTATATCTAACATGTTTTTGACGACCCACCTGGTGAACCGGTCTGATTCGCAATGGGTTCCGGATTCGATCCCTGGTCAGGCAGATATTTGATTGATAAATTTTGGGTCACATAACACAACACAAAAAGCTGTGTTTGTCGTTACAATACGAATACGACGAATGCTTGGAGCTGTGAGCGTAGAGCGTAGTGTCATTAATTAATATTAACTTTATTCGGATAGTATAGTTACAAATAGAACGCTTCATTTTTTTAATGCTTTAAAGTAGCAAACGACCGTGCAGTCCACCTAATGGTAAGTGACCACTGCCACCCATGTATATTCATCAAGTCCTACTTAAGGTTGACCACAGATGCGTTGCTACCCGTGAGGACTGAGTTGGAACGCCTGAGGTTAATATGTCTCCCTAACCCCAAAATTGCATTAAATAGAGCATACAGGATTCTAATTTATGTACAATCCATCAATCCATTAGCCCTACGTCACACACAACTAAAATAAACATATTATACAGTGTTTTACTAAAATGTTAGTACGCTAAGCCGGCGCGGGGTCCGCGGCACACGTCCGACAACACTGCTGATGGAGTTGGATTAAACTTAATTTAATGCAATGGGAGGATTATTCGAACTTGCGCCGGCGAAACTTCCAAATTGATCTTGTTTATGCATATAAGTTATATGTAGGCAAATATAAGTCAGATTAATCGAGCTGCATCGTACTTTTTATGAAGAAACGAACGCTCATTCATTTCTAATGGTGAGTGGTCAGTGCCGTCTAAACTAAATATATGGCGATGATCGCGCGTCATCTGAACTTAGCCTAACTCTATACACGACACATCCTACCTGAAATTCATCGCTGATTCGTTGCAGTTATTCGCACAGCCAGCACCTATTCACTCTTCCAGTGAAAAGGACTTCAAGGTATTCGGGTGACGGTGGTACCCACCCAATCGAACCATAACAGTTCTACCGTCGTATTTAAAATCACATCATCATTATCCATCAACTAATACCGTTAATGTAGGTACCCAAAGACATCAAAAATTCAAGAACTTCACCCATAATAAACTAAATAGCTCCTACAATGAACGAACAGGATTTATATTTTACTAGCTGATCCCCGCGGATACACCCGCATTTAAATAGTAAAAAGGAATACATATTTAAACATAACTGAAATCCCGCTCTCCCGTGAGGGGGCCCGCATGCACGTGGAGTGCGCGCTAAAGTTTTTTTTTCAAAAATTAAAGTAGCCTACATTACGCCTTAGACCTTCAGTTATCTTCCAGTGAAAGTTCGATGAAAGTTTAGAAGATTACCTTAGACAGACAGACATAAAAAAAATCATTGCATTTTTGTTATAGATATCGTGTATACTTTCATATGCATTAAGTAAAAAGTTGTTTTTATGAAATCACAAACAGACACTTCAATTTTATTTATTTGTATAGATATAAAAGAAAGCAAAACAGCCAATATCCCTGTAACGTTCACTCAATTTACAAGTCCTCAATTGAAGTTCCACGTGCCCTCCTCCTCGGAGCGTGTAACCTATTTCTTTGAAGTACGATTACTCTATTTTGCTTAAGGGTATATTTTCTATTCGTCCTTTATGTTCTAGATTTCACAAAGTAAACGGTTTAGAGTCGTGACTGAAATCGAAAGAAAATTTGAAGTTTAAATTCACTAGAATAAAATAAAGGTATGAGAGAATTCAAGACAATTTTGAGATAGATTTCAACCGTATGGTTGTAGTTTATCTTTCTATACAACTACATAGGATAGGACCTTTGTATTTTTACAAAAGGACTAGCTTTTGCCCACAGCTTCGCATGCGTTGAATTACATATATTATAAACCTTCCTTTTGAATCACTCAATTAAAAAAATCGCATCAAAACCAATTGCGTAGTTTAAAAAGCATTTAGGTACAGGAAATTATGAATTTTTCAAGTGTGCGTGGATGGGGAAATCAGAAACTATAAAGATTAGCGAAAAATGCTGAAAGGATTTACGAGGCCGATTTTGACAAAAATTAAAAGAACATTATTATTTTTCAAAAAAAAATTCTATATATTTAATTTTATTTTAATACGTAGTAAAACTACTTAATTTTCATTTAATTTGTTAAGCAGCCGGGTCTTTATATAATTTAATTTATATCTGCATATAAAATATACCGTTTGTTTTTGTTCTAAACAAAATCAGTGTTGTAACATCCCAAATGATATCCAGTAATATTCGCGTTCACATTAACAAGCGTCGTTACCGTACGTCGTAACGCGATCATTAACGATATTTCAGCGTCACGCCACCATTCATAAGACAGGCGACACGTGTCGAGATACGGCGAAGGAACAGAACGTTCATTTACTACATTCAAAAGTTATTTAAACGTAATTTACGTAATACATTCTGTAGGTGGTAAAATCTGTCGCGGGTTTTGTACGTCATTATCATACGCTTTTTCAAGCGCAATCATTATACGTATTATACGATTATGATACTGACTTTTTAACCGTATTGTTATGGGTTTAAAGGGTTTTTTAAAAAAAGATTTTATTTGTGGCGACACGACCTGTTGGTTAGGATGTTGGAATGAGACTCACTGGTCTGGATGTATCGACGGAGGGGAAGAAGAATAAATGCTGAGCATGCAAAAGGAGGAGTGAGGAGTCAGCAAATAAGGGGATATCTATAACGGTACGGTAATGGTATATTAATTACCCGAATGCGTCAGAAGAAGGTTAATATTTTTCGAACGTATATACCTATGTATGTATGTCCATTTCTGTGGCGCGCCCTACAGCCTAATCGCCTTGACGGATTTTAACATACGAGGGGTCGTTGAATTCTTCTCAATTGTCATAGAAACATAGGCAATATAATTTATATAATACTAGTTTTTACCAGCAGCTTCGCTCGCGCTAATGTGTACATTTGCGCAAAGAGGGTAGGTATCAAAGTCAGTAGGTTGTAGGAGTAAAAGTTACTTTTCTATTCCTCGCGAGTAGTACGTTTTTTTCGAGATGAAAGTTACTCCTTTTCTGGACCCTTTACTATGTGTGTGCAAATTTTCATAACGATCCGTTATGCAGTTAAGGCGTGAAGGCGTTACAAACAAACAACTAACAAATAAATTGACATTTCCAATTATAATAATTATTATTATAGGATAGAGAATTAGGATAGTGCCTAAAACTAAAATAAGGGGTTTTGAGCAGTCTGGTGTTTTATTTTTTGGATAATATTGCTAGTTCAATTTTCAATTCATACTTCTAAATGGATTTTCTATCTATTGTTAATTCTATGGCCGGCATCAGTAACTGACTGATGAATCAACGAACAATACCGACATAACTAAATATAGATGTTTACGTAGGATCGTTGCTCGCACATACAACGATGTTAAATTATGTTTCAATAGTTTACCCGCAGCTTCTTAAGATACAAGATGGCTGACATTTATTTGTAAACATTTTAAGAAAGTTCTGACGTGGGCTTAAGATGAATCACGGTTATAATGAATATCGCATTTTAAGGATGTTTTTCTAAAGCCACGTTTTTTAAAATGGGAACTACTACATAGTACTATTACTAAAAATGAATTAACATATTAGCATGAAGGTGAGTGGGCCCTTCTGGCTATAACTGTTCAGCTACGAATAGAATTCGAGTCCTACTTAAGATCGGCTGTAGATGCGTTGTTATCCTTAAGGAGCAAGTTTAAAACTTATTATATTTTAAACAAGAACGCAAAAAACACGAAAATACAAATTATATTATTATTAAAAAGTTATCAGCTACATTATTTATCATTTATTACATCGTATAATTATTAAAATATCATATAATTAAAAAGGTGCTAAAACCCTTTGTGATCTACTTCTTGGTATCCTTTCCACATATATTTTTATCTGAAATAATTTATGCTTTCATTATTCTATTAACATAAAGAGTAATTGTTTCTTTAATGCTGTCATCATGCCTATTACAAGTGTCATGTACATTGTAGGCTAAAGGTTACATGCAATTTAGCGTGGATATTGGATTACACTCAGACTTACTTTACAGCGACACGGTTAGCCGGGCGCAGTGTCACATTTACATGGTTTCCGTATTAGCCACTTTTATATAAAATGTTATTCGTATGACGTGGTACAACGTAGAGGTAGAGACATATCACGTGCATAGTATTTTATTGTGACCCAATTCGGAACACTTTGTGTGTTAACATTACAAGTTATTTATTTATTTATACTTTATTGTTTTCCTATGTTACAAAGGGTGAAATTAATGCCTAATAACGTTCTTCACCAGTAAACGCTTGTTGATGATGAAAAGTTGCGGTAGGTGGTATAAACAAAAAAAATAAAACGGCTAAAGTAATCCTCAAATAATAACAATACGGTACAAGTTAGTGGTGAATTACAGAGCTACGAATTTTACTATAGGATGTAGGTAATTTGGTAATTTTTACCTTTCTGAGAAATGATAATATTTTTTATATTTTATCGTAATATTGAAAGCAATGTTACGAGTTTGCGAGTATGTCGGTCAGTTTTCTACGGTCTAAAAAAACGGACGCAGCAAACTTGGTAAATTTTGGCAAAATTCGTCACCTTTAATTTTTTTCTTTGGATATTGTTAATTGCATGTTAAAATCAGATAGCAGCAAGCACATAATATATTGTCGGTACTTACACGATAGCGACGATCGAAAACTTCTATAGACAATGTACTTAAAATCTCATTTCTTTATAGATTTGTTATCCAAAACACGTATGTACTTCGAAGCCGACTGGCCCAACACGACCAATAGAACACATGAGTAGAGCCGACCGTCCTACACGATTCACCTACGCCACCTACGATCTCACCTACGGTGCCTACGATATCAAAGACCAGCCGGAAACAGGCCAATAAATACTTCAATCAGAATCACATGAAAGAGTTTTATAGAACAAAAGAAGTCCGTTTAACGGGTATCTTCGTAAATCAGTTCGTATCGCTAAATTTTATTGGTGTTTAAATCAAGAGGTATTTTCGGATAAGGATTTGAACTTAGTGTTAATGTATAAAGTAGCATAGTAAATAGAGTAATTAGATTTTGTATTACTCCTACATAACTGAATAAGTGATAACATAATGAATTTTGGCAATGGTAGTCACTATGACCGGGCAATAATATAATATGAATAATTTAACTTGTTACAGTAAACATAGTGAGTATCGGTTACATACCTACAGAACCCATTTTACAAACATAAACTAAGATCTTATCTTAAATCTCAAAATCTTATATCTTACACCTTAATAAAAAATAATAAAAATCGTTATTAATCATTATTAATCATTATCTCTGGTTCCTGATGTATTAAAACTGTGTTTCAGCGTCCTGTCCCATTTTCGAGTACTATAATAGGTATATCTTACTTGAACAGATATGTGACAAAATATTTTTATTCTTATATCTCCGTGTGTGTGTGTGTGTGTGTGATAGCATTTTTTGTATATGTATATGTGATTACATATATTACACACTAAAAGCATTCAATCCTTCATAACCTAGATCGCTGAACCAGGTAAATATAAGTAACTTGTAAGTAATATCCGGTTCATGGCAAGAACATAGTTTCAGAGTAAATAAGTAGGTTGTGAATAAGTTGGAGTGCACTTCCGTTGATTACGTCTGTTTTGTATTGTTTATAATAGTCAACTCATTTCTTCAGAGAAACTGAGTGGTGTCGACATCGCGGGTCACTCGCTAAACATTTCGCAAAGCTGATAAATATTCAATGAACTGTCAGGGGTTTGCAACACGCTGATAATAAAATTATTGACACCCTTCATTAGCGTTGATTTAGATAAATCTCAAATAAGAATAACCATCTCATTTAATTTGATGAAATTATTTATGTTTTGTTATTTTCACATATAATTTGTGTAAGGCTTAGATTTTTTGCTTAAAAAGTTAGGATAGCGACTCAAGAAAGAAGTTTCAGTCAAAGTTACGTTTATCGTAGTCGTCAGCAGCGTGGCAGTTAGGGGCTAACCTGAGAGGCTGCTGCCAGGGGCGTAACGATTCCATCTAACTATCATCCAAATCCATCCATCCATCATTAGTGCGGTAAAAATACTACTTAACCGACGGAGACGGAGAGTCGAGTCGTCAACAAGGTACTGCGCCAGTTCCTGGTCAACTTCTTGGGCTGAGCTAAGGTCTGTTAAGGAGATAGGTGTCTCCAGCTCATCGACACGAGATAGGGCATCGGCGACGGTGTTATTTTTGCCGGAAATGTGCCTTATGTCGGTTGTGAACTGAGCAATATAATCCAGGTGCCGGAATTGCCTGGGCGAACAGTTTTGCTTTCGCTCGTGAAAGGCAAAACTGATCGGTTTATGATCTGTATAAACAGTAAAGTGCCTGGCTTCGAGCATGTGCCGAAAGTATTTAATGGCCTCGTAAATTGCCAGGAGCTCCCGGTCGTATGGAGAATATTTTATTTGAGATGGACTCAGCTTACGGGAAAAGAACGCCAAGGGTTCCCATGACCTGTTGTGAAATTGCTGCAAAACAGCGCCGATTGCAGTATCGGATGCGTCGGTCACTAATGCTAGTCTCGCCTGGCAATGAGGGTGAGCTAGCAACGCTGCGTTGGAGAGGCTCTCCTTGGTTTCCAAGAAAGCCCTGTGAGCATCGTCAGTAAGGGTGATGAGTGTGGATCCCTTACCAGCTCCGGTGAGCAAGGCATTAAGGGGTGCTTGGATCTGGGCGGCGTTAGGCAAAAACCGCCTATAGAAGTTCGCCATGCCCAGAAATCGCCGCAAAGCCCTAATATTCGTAGGTTGTGGGAAGTCCTTAATAGCTTGCACCTTTTCACCCAGCGGCTTTGTGCCGCTCTCTGAAATACGGTATCCCAAGAAAGTCACTTCGGGTGCGCCGAAAACGCACTTGGCGACGTTGACGACCATACCGTATTTCTGGAGCCTGGTGAATACTTGACGAAGGTGGTATTCGTGTTCGACTTCGTCTCTGCTGTAAATCAAGAAGTCGTCTAAATAGCAATAGACAAAATCTAACCCGCGCATCATTTCATCTACGAATCGTTGGAACGTCTGTCCCGCGTTACGCAAGCCAAACGTCATGTAGGGAAATTCGAACATACCGAATGGCGTTGTGATTGCTGTCTTCGGTATATCCTCTTCACATACAGGTATTTGGTTGTATGCTTTGACCAAATCTATTGTGCTGAATATGCGACAGCCAGCTATGTTATGCGCGAAATCATGGATATGTCTGATTGGATACATATCTGGGATGGTACGGGCATTAAGCTTTCTATAATCACCGCATGGCCGCCACCCATTATCCTTCTTAAGAGCAAGGTGCAATGGGGACGACCATGGGCTCTCCGAAGGTCTGGCTGTACCATTAGCTAACATACCTTCGAATTCGGCCCGTGCTATTTTCAGTTTGTCAGGTGCTAGACGCCTGGGTGTGCACGAAACGGGTGGACCTGGTGTAGTGCGGATATGGTGTTTGATGTTGTGAGGTATGGTGCGATGTGTACCAGCAGGTCGCGTAATATCTGCAAAATCACGAGAGAGCAAAACGTGGTAACGCGAATCGCCAGTGAGAACCTTCACAGAATAGATGTCATTAACATTACCAACCAGTGAAGCTGGAGAAGACAAGGTTGTGGTATTATCAATTAGTTTTTTGTTCTTACAGTCTATGATTAAATTGTAATGACATAAAAAATCTACCCCTATAATAGGCTTGGTCACATCAGCCACCACAAAACGCCAAGGATAATTACGGCGCAACCCCAGGTCTAAAGTAAGGTGTGCAAAACCATACGTGTTTATGGAACTCCCGTTGGCCGCAGTAAGCTGGTAAGTCGTGGGTGCTCGGCGCTCACGAAGTTGAGATCGGGGGAACACACAGAGATCGCTACCAGTGTCGATCAAGAATTGGGTTCTCGTACCGCGGTCTGTTACGAAGAGGCGACCTGGTGTGGTGGAGCAATCGTCAGTCGCCATTAGTGATTGCTCATGGCGTTTCCCGACTCCTTGTAGTCGCACGGCTTCTGGCACTTATAGGCTCTGGATCCAAATTTTTCGTGGTACCAACAGATTGGATATTGCCGGTACCTAGATGCTGAACGGCTTGTGCTTCGTGAAGATGAACGACGACGCCTATAATCTGCGCGTCCGACTCGGGATGACTGGCGCGTATGCTCGTCCAGTTTGATGGCCAGACATTCAACCATCCTCTTAAGCTCCGCAATCTCACTGGAGGCGCTGCTGCTGGATTCAACTATTCTGCTGCAAGATGAGGTGGCTGCAACACTCAGTGGTGCTGCCACTTCTTGTACGCGATCAGCGAGTTCGGCCAGTTGTTCTAAGCTCTGAGACGTCTGGCATGCCAATACGGTTTGCAGATTGCGTGGCAGGCGGTTGGTCCATATGGACTGTAAAAATTCCTCTGGTACGTTCGGCCCCGCCAGGTCCCGCAGGTGGCGTAAGAATTGTGAAGGTTTGCGATCTCCTAATTCTTCGTGCATTAAAAGTTGCTGTACTTTTTTTTCATGAGATGCAGTTAATCGTTTTATAAGCTCTGATTTTATTTTTTTATATTTATATTGTTCCGGCGGCTTTATAATGATATCCTTTACCGTTTTTGCGTGGTTCATGTCGAGGTTTATTGTCACTTGCGTAAACATCGTGGTGTCGTCGGTGATGCCATAATTCCTAAATTGTCCTTCGAGCAACGCGAACCAGATTTCTGGATCATCGGAAGAGAAAGGTGGTATTTTAATATCAATTTTCGGCCTGACTTTATTGATAGTTATATTGTGGTCGTCGTGCGCGGCAATTTGAGATGGGCGCATTTTTTTAATCCGGCGCGTAACGTAGCGGCCATCTTGCGAGGTGACGGTATGCACGGCGTCGCTGCTACTATCGCTCGTGCTAGCACGTGTAATTTCCGGGCGGTTGCCTTCAACTGGTATTACACTTTCAATTATTGTGCCCTTATGCTCGCTCATTGTGTTCTCTTTAGCGGGGTCACCAATTTGGCGTTCCATAGTGTAAGTAGTTATGTGGTACTTAGCTGTGGATACGTAGGCAGGTGTATGCAGCGGGTCGTCA
>DWPV01001893.1:0-18877 GCA_018251915.1 Urbanus proteus proteus
TTGCCACCGAAGATGGATGGTTTCCAGATAAAACAGTGGATTCTTTTGTGTTTTTACGATATGATTTGTAGTGCATTTCCTTTTATGAAAAGACGGAATAACACGATGCTTTTAGCTGTTATTTTTCTTTCTTCGATTTTTATGTTCGTTTATATTGCAAAGCCATTCATTGTATTAAGACTGCGCTATCTCATCTCTTTAATGTAGTTGATCTGGATAAGTAAACAGATTTACTGAAAAAGTTACTGAGAACTTTTGACTGCAGAAATGAAGTTTTAATTGATTCGTGTGCATTTAAGGTCCTGTCAAACAATCTTCTCAAACTCATACAAAATTTTGACTCAGCTATTACATAATTAAAATCGTTAGTACCTATCACATCTCTGTGTGTAGTATAATACCAGAGTCAAAATGTGAGCACTTGCTATTAAGTATTTAACTACCACTTATTGAACCAAAAGTAAGGTTACATAAGGCAGATTTACAGTTAAAAGCATTATCTTTCAGACTACTTTAGGGATGTGCAGAAAACAATAAAAGCGACACAAAACAAACAAAACATAATAAAATAAACTGCATTCAATTGGTTCCTTCGTTTTGGAAGTACAACTCCACAAACAGATACACAGAGCTATAGTTCCACAGATCCACAAATACATACGTCAAACTAATAACACCCCTCTTTTTGCGTCGGGAATTAAAAATATGAATTGAAAATTATACGAGAGCCAACTATTGCATAATTATTTGCTATTTCAGTGTTATTAATTTTTTTTTAACATTTTACGCATATATTTTCAGTATTTTTTTTTTTCGCAATTATTTATATATTTTTCAGCAACACAATACGTGGGCTCTCCGCTACGAGTAACTGATGGACTTAACGAGCTCATATGACAGGTCAGACAGCGACATATGATTCGTCTGATACCTTTGTACGCATGGAGGCTGGGATTTAGATATTCATAACGCAGACAGCATTGTGTATTTTTTTATTTATATTATACCTATTCATCTATTATTGTTTTTGGGCACTTTGCCACTCATGGTAATTTTAGGTTTATTATTTATACCGTTCGTTGATGCATTTGGGTAGGTATATGTGGTCATATAATCACTATCACTACATAGTATAAAACGAAGACGCTTTCCGCTGTCTGTCTCTATGTATGCTTAGATCTTAAAGCAACGAAGTTTCATGCAGTTTTTTTTATTGATAGGGTGATTTAAGAGAAAGTAGTATAGGTACGTAATTTAACGCGTGCGAAGCCGCGAAAAAGCTAGTAGATTATAAATATTTCTTATGTTATGTATCTGTACGTTGTTCATTGTTTTGTTGATTATTAAATGGGAAACATTACATTGACATTTTACATTTGTAAGTAAAATATTTTTAAAAGTTCCGTTTGAATCGATATTTCTAAGAACGTCAAGTTTATATTCGTCAAAGAGTTCCTTTATAATAAACGATAAATGTCTGAAAGAGTTCTTTATAATGATACACACTTAACTTTTGCGAATATGCTATTACTTCTACCTATTACCTACTATTAAGGTCATTTTAAATGACCATACACCAGCATGAATCGCACTAATGGACAGAATGAATGACAGAAACGGCATTTATATGAATTAAACCGTTTATTTAAGATGCGGAAGGATGACAGGCTATTAAATAGGCTAGTGGTAGTGGTAGGTAGGTGGTAGGTCGCCGCGGGGAGTTATCTGACCACGCCTTATTGGTGTAGCTGCCATGTCTTGGTGTGAAGCGGATGGATTCTGGATAAGCAGTTAACTAGTAACTAGAGTGATATTAAAACTGTTTGCAGGTATTTTTGTGTCGCTTTAGTACTTATGTTTTATGGGAGTAACCTACATTACGAGCAAAGCCCCGCTGGGCTACGATGAAACTCAGTCCAATATCCCGTGGGTTATTTGAACGAAAAGTAAATAAAATAATCATACTTATGAAGAAAATAGAGATTTAATGTTGTGCATCAATTAATTTTAAAGTTTTTCAGAGACAAACAAGGAAGTGAACTACATAAGTATACATGTACTTTTTTGGTAAAGGAGGATCCCTCCAGGCGAATTGATCATGCTTGCGTTGCGACCGTTTTTCGAAAACGATAGTTCGCACGTTGTGTCGTTATCTGGAAAAAAAGAAAACCAGAAAACATCCATAGTGTAATTCAGAAGTGTGTGGCGCTATCTCTTGACCAGTTCAGTTCAGAAGTCGCTATACCTTCATAATCAATACTCTATAATAAATATGATTTCCACAGTTTACATTTTAGGGTTCCGCGGTCAAATAGCAAAAAGGGAAACCTTTATATCCGTGTTGTCTGTATGTCTCTTCATCTATTAGTGCGCTTATTACCCACATCTAGACCCATGGAGATATAATTCAAAACCCATTAGCGAAATCCCTTAGAGTCATGTTAGCCGCTCAGGAATAGATAAGCGGAAGTATCACTTTGACATCACCGTTAATCCGATCCGCATATTCTCATTAATACGATGTAAAATATCATTACCCGCCAGCTCGAATCATTGCATGTGACTCACGGCGGTAAAACTGATAGCGTTTATATGCGGTTTATTAGGAACTAGTTGATACACGCGGTTTCACTCGCGTTTTAAAATTAAGAAGGAATACATATTTAAACATAACTGAAATCCCGCTCTCCCGCAAGGTACCCGACATGCCCGTGGAGCGTGCGCTGTTTTTTTTTTTTCAAAAATTAAAGTAGTAGGTATATGTTACGCCTTAGACCTTCAGCTATCTTTCAGTGAAAGGTCCAGTCGTTTAGAAGATTACTTTAGCCAAACAGACAGACAGACAGATATATTTTTTAAATTGCATTTCGTTATAGGTATCGTGTATACTTCCATATGCATTGGGTAAAAAGTTGTTATTTTAAAATCATAAACAGACACTTCAATTTTATTTATTTGTATAGATACGTAGATACTACACATAGGTAGACACTAGGAACTGTGCGTAGTCTGTGCCTGTGTCTTATGAGTGGGATTATTTTAGTAACGTTTAGTGATTGCAAGTTTGTTGTGCAGCGACGCTTAAGTAGATTGTGCTATAAATCTGTTCGTAAATGTAAACTGAAATTAAATAAGTATATTGTCAAAGGATTTGCTTCAACTGCGAATGAAACCTAAAGTTATTGCCATGAAATTGTCTGGACAACTACAAAATAGATAGTTTCTGTCAGATTGGATACTTTGAGGAAAATATTTATTAACTTAACTTAACTTAATAGATGGATTACATATCCATCTATTCTTTAGAAAATTAGGAAATATCCTTAAATGATTTATTGTAGATTAAATTCTTTGAATGTATTTGTGAGCGCCTGGTAATAATTCAGAGCAATATTATTAAGAACTCATATTTAAATGTTACTATCCTATATGTAGACCGAGAATTTCTGTGATAATATAGTAGTAATATAACACATATCTTAGAACTTTAGTAACGAAAACAAGATCATTCTTTTTGGCTTAAGTACAAAAAGATGAGTTAGCATCTTGTGCACATTTTTATTACCCAGCAGTATAATATAAAAGGAATTTATTTTTCTTTGTTCCACCGAAAAACGTAGCCGTCCATGTCGAGTTTTGCAGACGAGGAGGAAATTTATCGCCTCTTCCCAGATTTCCTTGGATATACTCCAACTTTGGACGTGTACAGAATTTTAATATTTCTTTCAGAAGGAACCTAATAAAGCTTGTCGTACAAAAATGTTTCAAAGGGTACTCTACCTTTTTTAACTCTATATTTGTGGTTCTTCTCTTTCATCCTTTGTCAGGGATTTATAGAATATTTTTAATATTTTTTTAAATACCTATAATACAATGAATTGTGTTTAAAAAAAACATCATGTGGAAGTGTAGATCGTGTTTATTTAAAGGCAAAAATTAACCAAAACATATCGACGCTGGAAAGCGTAATTGCTGTAACTCAAAAATATGCAACTCTACATGTATGTTATTTTACTCTAATGTGTTTTTAGGTAGTAGAATTTTATCCTGTGTATTGGATGCCATGGACGTACACATATACGTAACGTAAACACCCAGACCAGGAACAGAAATCTAATTTCATCATTCAGATATCCGTCTGGTCGGGAATCAAACCCGGGACCCATTGCGCGTCAGACCGGTATGGTAACCGTTCCGTCACGCGGGTCGTCGAGTGAGCAAAATGTACTAAATAACCTTACGTATTTGTGAACTTTATCAATAACTACTAATAATGGATCTAATTCGTCTATTAAAACCAAAAACTCTCTATTGGTTATGTGTAAGTGTTCATGGTAACCGTTTGCCAACGACGACCGGACCACCCCTGAACAATGACTTTCTGGGCGATTGCGAAACAGAAAGCACTGGTACGACTGGTCCAGTAGTGACAATGGCTCTTAAGATAAACTACTTCCATTCGGTTTGAGTTTGAGTATCTACCAAAGTATATGCTAATATTTTGAGATGAAAACTTCAACGCAATTTTTACAAAAGTCCTAGTATACTTTAAAAATTTAATTACGTCTACTTTCTTGCTACTTTATTACATGACTTGATCCATCGCTAAACATTGATAACTATTAATCATTTAAAATTTATTAAAGTGGTAAATAATTACATGGTTTGATCACGGTTCCTCTCACCCTTTCTGCTGTGTTGTAGTTTGCTAGCGAGTGAATGTTGATTTGAAGAGTGGGTTGAAGACAAAACCATTATACATTTTAACTTCTACTTCTAAATATTGTAGATGACGGCAAACGATCGTCCACTCTAGTAGTATATAAGTGGCCACTCTTGCCCATGGACATCTACAATCAACTCCAGATAGGATTAGAGTACTACAAGAAATGAGCCACAGAAGCATAGCTACCCTTCGAAGCAAGAAGGCTTTGTCGTAACGCTTCGTGTAAGGGTATCTTTCTCAACGCACTTTTACCACTGCTTTTATAAGAATCACTAAACATTACCTGTACGCCTTTATGCTAAATTTATTCCTGGAAAAAACAAGAGCTTAATCCATAATTTTATACGCCCTCACACTCAGAGGCAATTACAGTGAAATTTCCTTTCAATACATCCTAACGGGGCATGCCAATCAGATCGCGACTGCGCTAATGATGAGCTCGTTAAATGGGCGGGCCCTGCTTACGGCTTCATTAGAACCAGCCATCATCGCCGTGCGATAAGGAGGAATCGCGCTGCTCGACGCGATTGTTTTGTTGTTGGCTCTTTGATCATGCGAAATTGTTGTGTTGTGGTTGGATTTCGCCAGTTGATCTTTTTTATAATAACTCACTATGACTTACTATCAAATTTAGTAATGATCGGTGACCTTAGTACGTGTTTGTTATGTTTTCTTGATACGATCTCGGTTTATGTTTACGCCCGTTTTTCCATAGTAATATTTGAGTACCTAAGCTAGGAGCGCTGAATGTAGATGTGTGGGCCCAAATGTAAACGAGGAGCGTTTCACTAAACGTAATAAACTCGTAATAGGGGTATGATCACATAATCCAAAATTATGAAGTTAATATGTCAAGCAAAACAATTACTTTTCATTGCTTAGAAAACCTCAAGAAATATAATTGATTAAAATGTCGTATCTAAAAGTGGTTGTGCGAATTCTGCGTTATCTTTTTGACAATATCGACAAACTAATTATAAAAGGCGTTTTCATTGAATCGTATTTGTACTGGCCCTTCTCAATATCAGATTTCTTTTTAGACATGCCCTTTCGGCCATCAGATAAGAAACGCTAAGACTCTTGGGGTACTGTTGAAACTATTTAGAACCGGGCGTTTAATTAACCTCTGAATTTGTTGCAAAAGACAATAAAACAAAAAACGTTTTTTAAAACCTTTAGGTTGCTTGGTTACCTTCTGTTTGTTGCCTTTCTAACAACTGTATGTAGACTGTC
Source organism: Urbanus proteus proteus (assembly GCA_018251915.1). Classification (NCBI taxonomy): domain Eukaryota; kingdom Metazoa; phylum Arthropoda; class Insecta; order Lepidoptera; family Hesperiidae; genus Urbanus; species Urbanus proteus. The sequence goes on from DWPV01001893.1 coordinate 5,960, forward strand.
CAATCTACAGTTACACAATTTTAAACGACAAGCAAATTGTTCGAGTACGCCTTAGACACGATCTCGGTACGATTATTCCTAACGTTCTTCGAACTAAGACTTGTTATTTTGAAAACATTGCGCTATCTGCTCAATTATGTCTCGCAAATGTTACGTGAAATTACGTCTGTTGGTACAAATGTTACGTGAAATTACGTCTGCTGTACAAATATTGCGTCGCAAATTATCGCGCTATCTCGGGTATGTAGTCAGATGTTAAACGTTATCTATTCTCGTGATAATTGTTTCTTTACTTGTATAAGACATTGTCAAAACAAAAGCTATAAGGCAGCCATTAATACCATTAAAATGTTCATTCGTTATCAGTAAAATTTTCATATTCTTATTTTTTTGGTAACAACAGTAGATAAATGTACTCTATGAATATGAAAATATAAAGAAATGCTCATTAATTTCATCCTTTAGCGGTTAGCAAGTTACCTTTATTTTATAAGCCTAGTTGATGTATTCTCTGAATATAAACATATATTTATATCATCATTGAAATTATTTATTTACGTTGTAAACATACCTTAATAGATCGGGTATCTGTTTGATTAATTATTTCATGGCTTAAAATTTTATTTTTATATTAAACCAATACTAATCCTTAGTGAGTATGCTTCGTATAATAGGTAGGTACGTCTCATGAATATGCACTTTTATCCACAACAGTTGTCAAAAGGTTTACGATGCATGCAATTTACATACATAACTGCCGTAATCCATCAATTTAAATGCAACCCTTTCGTTTCAAAGCAGGGGTCGGAAACCCTTTGAAAACTAATCGTGTAATGACGTATTTGTGTTCGGGATAATTCCACAACAATGCAGGAGCGCAAAATGTCCCTTTGTTGATTTAATTAAACGCAGACGTGCGCCTAATGTGACTAGACAAGGCTACTGGACAACAAAGCATTAATTGCGATAGTAATTTAAACTAGCTTGTTGGTTCTTACTTTTAAATGAGCTTGTAAACTCGTGCTAGTGCCTAATTGTTGATCTTTTAGAAATATTAATAGGCGAGTAAAGCATATCCAGTTTAATAACTAATACACACATGACTTAAATTTAGTTTAATAATAAAAATCATATTATATTGCCATTACCATTTCCCATGAGGATTTATTGAAATGGCCTAAGCAACCATTAAAAGTAAATTACTTAGATCGAATATATTAGAAGAAAGAGACGAAAACTCGATTTTTAAAAAGAGGATTAATAGGTAAATAAGTAAGGCATGAGTCATTGAACAAATGTTATACATTTTCTCCAATACGTATCAATAACTTTACAGGTAATTTGCATTTAGGTGTAAATTTGTTTACGAACAACATCATGAAACATAGTTTAACCGTAGACGAAGTAACTAAATAGACTTACAATAAATAAATAATAGTTTTGATCTTAAATCTGCGAACACCCGCGGTACTGTCCGCATTATGGGCTTATAGTACTGGAAATTGATGACACCAAAATATTCTTATCAAACAGAACTATGATCGGTTTTAAGGAGACATTTATCCGAGGCGTCCCAACTTAGTTCTCAGTTTCAATGTGTCTGAGGCCAACCTCAGGTAATCTTATCCAGGATGTTGACTGCAGGTGTCCATGTCAGTGGCAACTTACCATCAGATAGACGCATGGTCATCTGCTTCCTTATTACGAAAAGTTACAAGATCCATTAAATTCACATGATAAACTAACAATATAGACTCCTAACTATCTACCAATTCGCACTTGGCCAGCGCGGTGGACTAAGGCCTAAAATCCCTCTGACTTAAAGGAGACCCGTGCCCAGCAGTGGGACAATAATTGGTTGACGATGAATAGACTCCAAACTATTTATAGACTCCTAACTATTTATAGACTCCTAACTATTCATAGACTCCTATTTCGTACTTCATGTTCAAACTCACGAAATGTCGAATTCGAATCGATACAACGAATGAATCACCGATGTCTGTACACTTGTCGGGTACGGTATCAATAACGTTAGGCTCGCACCGTGTGCACAGGTGGGGGGAATGGCAGGCGCAAAGGTTATATTGTAGGGGATTTGTGGATTAGAAGAGCATTGAATGAAATGAACAAAATTGGACGAAAAATTTATTGCGTGTTTCCCCAAGGCTAAATTTTCAAATTAATCGCAAAGATAAATAAAATAAGTACCCATACAAGAGTTTTTTTTTTTTTTATATAATCTTCATTAAAAGATTTAGAACACACACACACACACACAACGTATTTACAACGACACAACAGATTAAAAATTTTAAAAGTGTCTTTTTTATTGAATTATTCAATCTAATCTTTTAGGAGAAATTCAGGTTATTCGTATTGTTGCTACTTACCGATATCCTGCGTTGTTTAGAGATAATAACCTTGGAGACAAGATTTGCTTCGTATTAATATATATCGTAATAATATCTTCTCATAATAAATTACATATTTTAGAGTTGATCTGATTAGGTTTAAATGGTTTAGAGACTTCAGACTAAAAAAAAAGAAGACTACGTCTAAAAACGTTGCATGAAATACAACTTGCACTTCTTGCAGTTACGCAAGTATATTCATTTGAACTTTTTACGTGTTGTCAAATTATATTTGCATCTTGCAACTATAATTTGATTATTTTCAAGAGATCAATATCATTATACATTCTTACCAAATACATAAAACGTAATGAACTCTTTCTAGGTTTATATTAGAAGTTTAATTGATATTTACTATTGGAATGGAAAACCTTTTACTACATGTAATTCACGCATACCTACTACGCAAATCGGAATATGGCTGTTTCAATATTTCGTTTAACCGCGAAGTCTACATTTTTAGTCTAAGTTTTCTCGTACAAACCCCAAGTACATAGTACGTAGACGAAATGTCAAAACTTGCAAATTATCCGCGCTCGTGACTGAACTTTAGGCAATCATTTGAACGCAACGCTCATCAACCACCTTCGCCTGCGGTGCCGTTTGCAATTGCGATAATGTGCCGATTGAACCTGCTATGCGCGGGAATTCGAGAAATAGGAACACAGTTTCTATTTGGATATACCTACATCGTTTCTTAGTTCACTATAGTTTGAGTACGCGCAAACTGCAGACTTTGTATCGGCCGATAGTTGGGTCGTTTTCTTAATCAGTATGGAGAAGTATGCATATGCGCACAATACAGTGATTTAGTGTAGGCCAATAAATGCATACTTCTCCATACTGATTGAAAAAACAACCCAACTATCGGCCGATATCAAGTCTGCGGCAAGCAGATTGCGGGTACTCTAACTGTAAATAGTTTCTGTTGTCAAACAGACAACAACAGAAACTAAACAATGGGAACGTCATGATTAGTGACCATTGGCGCCTATGGACATTTGTACAATCTTCCATCAATGCCAGGTCATTTCAGGGTCAGCTTCTTATAGTTAGTTACAAATCTTCTGCTACTACCCTTGGAAACTTAACTGAAACTTCTCGTGTAACAGTCTGTCTATTATCACACGGATCACACTTCACACTGCGTAAGTTTAACTCCTAACAACACCGATTTTTTACGAAGTGAATATAAGGTTAAAAAGTATCTGCAGCTACAGTTCCAACCGTAATAAATGACTGCATAATATCCAAACAATCAAACATAAGTAACCTACCACTTTAGATACTCATCGAGTAAATCGGCCTCAAACATTACGTGTAAATATGCTTTTAATAGCGTGTTTCATAATGAAGGTAGAGAAACAGCCGAGTATTTTGCAATTTTTCGTGGTTTACCACAATATATCCTAAAACGTCTTGCACTATTGAACTTTATAACTGGAGCGAGTAGGGTTACCAAGCGTCTAAATAAAGTTGGACATAGTTTTTGAACACGTTTGGCTAAATTCAACGGTTTGTCCGGCTTTTGTTAGGCTTTTTGATCTGTCACCTCTGAGTTTAATCTTAATAATGAACTTAAAAAGCTGTTTTGTCGTAAGCATGTCATATTAATACTAAGAAACAAAATCGTTAATAATTTAGAGTGTCTGGCATGTTTACCCAAATGTCCGGCCAAACAGGCTGATTTGTCCGGCTATTAAGTCTTACCTAGCAACCCTACGAGCGAGAGATCGCGGATCAACTACACCTCCAGTTCGTGCCTCAAATACCGAATGCGGACGTGACCGGCATCAACGAGCATCGGATTTGAATAAATAAATCATGTCTGCTGCATCCCGGCTCATTTGTTAGCACTCGGAGAGAAAGGCGTTCGATTCCGCGCCTCCGACGCTATCGCTGGACCGAATCTAGCTTTTACCACCCGCGAGAAGTGTGTAGCTTTAGGAAGTACCGGGTAATATTTTTTTATTTTTCAATCGAGGATTCAGTAAGTACTTTATTTTAATAGGCACTGAAGTCCATAGATTAGTATTACGTTTGTAGCTATTATTATTTCACAAAAAATATTGTTTCGTATAAATATTCCGACTGGATGTTTGTGGCTACTACAGACAGCGGCAGTGATTACAATTTTCATTTTTTATTGTTGAAATGCCTGAAAACTCAAGTACCCATAACGAGAGTTCGTCTGTAGTCATTCATAGATACATAGTTACATCTAGATCTATCTATATTGGGTTGGTTGAAACGGTGCGAAATCGTGGGGTACACTATATTTTCCACCCAAAGAGGAAATACTTGCAAAGTGATGACCACGACCGCTCTGTCAAGAGCGCAACGAAGAAGAAGAATAGTGGGTTACAGATCTGTTGCTTTTCATGAAAACTAGTAGAAGATGGGTAGAGGATGTGGATCATCCCTTCTACCTACACTCTTCAAAGCATTTACTTTTTATTTACTGTCTACTTTTACCATTTTCCACACCGTTTCAGACGGTTTGCTCGACCAATTTCTCTTCCGCAATCGCTATCCTTAACACGCCAGCGAGGACATAAAGTTTTTATCTCCAGAGAAAGCGGGCATTAAGGTTAGGTATTCGTTTCCGGTTCGGTTTGGCTCGTGCGCGGGTTATCGCCGGAACCATCGCCGTCCCGCGATGCTATCGGCAGACAGTTTCACACCGGGAGCCTTGATACTACGATTGTATTTTCAAGTGTTTTGCACCATCAATGCGCGTTAGTGCTGGCTACAGGTCTCTAGAGTAAGAAAGTTTAAGATCGTCGTTCGACGGCGGTGACGCCAACGCCACACCTGTTTTTGTCTGATAACAGCAGATTTATACGGTGATGCGTTCTGGTTTGAAGACGTAGTGCAAAGGGCTCTGGGGTAGTAATGCATTTGTGGCCAGCCTCAGCTAGGACTCATTATCTTATCTAGGGTTAATTACAGATGGTCGTGGGTACCTAAAAGTAACTACGTAATAAAAAATATGTATTTACTTAACATTTACGCGCTAATCGATTCACGTGTATAACGTCTCCTTAAAATTAATCAAATCGCCGGAAGGCGCATGTCGCTTGGTTCTATTTACAATTAGTTTTTATGACAAGCTCTTAAGTTTATTACTTGGTGGTGGTGTCGCAAAATTAATTTTCTACTAGACGATGAATTGTCGATTAATCAAAATTATAGATTGCTTCGTAACTAGTCTAACGCAAACTACTTACCGTAACTGAATCTTGTCGTTTATTATGTGTTTACACTTTCGCTAATTTACCTACATACAACGAAAGCGACGATCACACAGTTCATTTGGAGTTAAGTGGGTTGGTGACTGCTACTGCTACTGATACCCACCCAAATGGACGTATGCCCTAAACCTAAGGGTCGGCCCTATGGACGACGTAAGCATTGCTACAAGTTATTATTCAGATAAAAACATTAAATAGGAGCTTTTTGACAAAATGACTTGTCTAACTAGCAGTTTTATATCTCTTACATAACTAGATAAAAAGCCATACTGTTAATTGTATAATTTGACAAAACTGTCAGTCATGTGGTAGTTTTCGACGTTGAAACCGTATTTATACAATTTTGGAGGGCAAAAGTTCGTTAAACGCGTATGTCACTTAGATGATGCAACGCGTAGCACCAATAAAGTCAGCGATGCGTCACGGCGCCATACAAGGCGTCCCGTGAACCCTGCCAGATACCTGGTTGCGAAACGACGCGAGGTCGCGACATCCCTATCGCGACATCTGTCGGAACTGATGCTATGCGACATAATTATCCCTGTTTGTCGGCGACACGTCATCTACCGTCGGGAATGGTGTTTAGAAGTAGTGCAGTCCATATGATAGTAAGTGGTATCTTGTGCCATGATAAGATTGACCATGATAATCCGCGAATAGAGCTGAAGATTTACTTGAGCATGGACTACATAATACAAATAGGTAGTATTTGGCCTGGGTTTGTCGGTGTGTTCGACGGATCTTTATGTGTAGAACTTAAAATTCATCAACATCTTTCAAAATTAGAACAGGCCTGTTTAACAAGCGCCTTTGAATAGAGAAGGAATAGATTATAGCAAAACCGTAATAGTGAATATAACCATTGATAGGCCTAATGGTTAAAGCTTGGCCTCTCAATCGGGAGGTCCGAGGTTCAAATCATCACTTGCTTTAATGGTGAACGAAAATATCGTTGGGGAACCAGCAAACCTGAGAGAAGTTTTCAAAGGTCTGTGAAGTCTACCAATTCGCACTTGGCCAACTTTAATAGAATTACGATTATATTTACCACGGCTGGCAAGTTTATACCAAGATCCATTGTTATTATTCATCCGAACTGCGACTTTGGCTTAAGGAAATGTTGAAGATGATAATAGAAATTTATGGTCCCTCCAAAGTTAACGGCAAAGTGCACTGTTAATGGCTTCACCGACTCTTCCCAACATATATTTAATAGATTTTATCATGACATTTATGACGTATAACGTTCGGTTGCATTAATAACGACTCTTATCATCCCTTATGCACCCCACGTACGCACCCTTATACTGTTGTGACCCAACGCCCACACAGAAGGCTCGATATAATTACCTGCGAGTTGAATACTAATGATTTTTTTAAATTTCTTTTTATACACGCAATTTCCATTTCATGTTATTTATAACGAACCCCATTTAGTGGTGTTTTCCAGAACCTCATACTACAGGGCTCTTAAAAAATGCAGTAGAATACTTGTCGAAAGTGATGCAATTGGGTCTCCTCTATTATTTGCTGTATCCACAGACGAAGGGATTACTTTATACTAAGTAGTCCATCAACATTACCATCATCCCCATGACTAGGTTTAATTATAAAATGTTCTTTGTACGAGACTTAAGTAACTTTATGATTGGTGATGTTGAATAAGTGGAAACAGGACTTAAAGAGGGATGCTTCATGCCCTATGCTATTCAGAAATGGATAGTTACGTTAAGTGCGCAGGCTTATGTCAAGTGCCATCTGCATTCGCAATGAAATTGTATAAAATTTCCAGTAACAAAAGAAACTCAACGATTGGAACAAAAAGTTCCGATATGAGAACTATTCAGTGAATAGTGGGTTTTGTTCGAATCGGTAATTAATCTCAATTGTTACTAGTATCGCTTTCATACAACCGGCTGGGATTTGTATTGTTCGATGCTTACGAGCTTCGCTTTTTGATCGAAGCACAGAAATCCAAAAAATATACCAGCTTCATTAAAAGATTTAAAGCGTGTGATTCTTATTTGCATAGAAAATCTTGGAAACTATTGAATTGATTTAGAAGGGACTTTCACGCAAGAATAGAAAGAAACTTCGCAAGACACAATTGACACTTTTTACCTCCAAATAATGTGATTCTTGTGTAAAAATCATTTCTATATTGGACATTGTCTTCTTATCCGTAATTTTACAAGCGGGTGGATCTTAGATTGGTGGATACGATTCGCATAGTGCGAATGTGGGTGTACTATATTAGTTACTTTACCTGTTAAACGGGGGAATTTAGAATCAAAATTGGGTACTTTAAGAAAATGTTTATTTGCATTAACGGCAGCTGAAACAGCTACCTATGTATATATCAAAATCTTGTCTATAAACACGGCAGTTATAGATGTATCGTTTTTATTAACAAATGTCTTTTATTTCGGCCATTTGCGTTAACAGCCAATAAACACCAAATAAGTCGGTGATATCGGTGCAATATAATCTTTATGAGTGGGTAGAGCAAATAAATTCGTTAATGGCAATTGCAAATTACTCGAAATTGGTGCAAGATTGGTCACGCGTGGTTTAATTATAGACACTTGATCTTTAAAGGTTTTGGAAGTTTAAATGAAAATAGGTAAGAAAATAATATTTTTTTGTAAATTAGAAGCAGTGAACGTCCAGACAGTAATTTCAAGGTCCTTTCTAAATGGGTCAAAGTACATTCTATCAAACTGGTAGTATTAAACTTCCACGGAACCAAGCATGCATTGTTTTTTTTTATTTAATAAATCTTGAAGCGAACTCTCAGAGACACATATCTATATTTTTACTAAACGAATATATTTTTAAACCACTATTCGGTACATTTATCTAGTCATTCGTCATAGTCTTGTTAGCGATATGATAAAAATAAACTCATAGGTAAGCTTTATCTTTTTAAGTCATCTTACTTTTGCATCCAAGTTAAAGGAACTATCTAGTGAACGTAAACGAGTTCCTTGAAATATGCTATGAGTTTCCTACTCAGAATCAAACTAACCCCCATTGTTGAGCTCCGTCTCGTTTTTTCATCTCATTAAAATGCATTGGGCTTAGGCCTCCGTGATCGCTTTGATCTTCCCTTATCAGGAGCTCCATATTATAATAACGACATTAATTTTAATTTAAATGCTTTAAACGGATTAGGTTCTCTTGATGATAACATTGTTTTTATAAGTATACGATAAAATAAATTATCATAACGTTTTTTTATATTAGAACGAGTATAAAAAGGAATAAGAAAATGCGATTGGTTTCCCCCTATACGATTACGTTTGAACATCAGCCTGTGCGTGTACTTAGGAACCTATAGCGAAATTGCTCCTGCAGGCTATCATCACAAAGAAGTAAAGCGTGGGGCCCAGCACGCGCCCCTGTGGCAACCTTCCGTACCATACAGATAATTCTAACGTTATAAGCGAAAGGTTCATATTTCTTTGTCATCTATACAAGTGATTGCTTACTTAGCGCGCATGCGTTTATTTTGGAGGGAAAAGCAGACAACAGTGTCGTCATGGCAATGTCGAACCAAGCATTCGCATGCTTTTCTTACGAATGCAGTGCAGCGTTATAATTACCAAGTCGCGCTTGTGTTTTCATTCGCTTATCAGCAAATAAATTGTCGGTTACACGTATTTTGTATTTACTGCTCGGTAAACACGAGTGCTGTGTTAAAGATACGATAAATAAAGCCTTTGTTTGAAGTGTTTATTGGGATTGAAAACGATCGCGAGGTTTGTTTGTATACGTTGTGTTTGTTTTAGCCCATATTTGCACTTGCTCTCCCTGATTGGCTCCGACTGTAATATAATTCTTATATGTAATATTATTTTGCTTTCTTAGTATAGAGCTAGACTAGAAAACACGTTGAATATGTATGAATGTTGGAAGGAAAAAGGAAACATAAGAATGTAATTAGATTTTCCATATTTGTGAAAAGATAATGTTAAACTTCTTTTATGGATGTTGCATAGGTAATATCTGTTCCAATGTAAAAATGACTCAATGCTGAAAATTTTGCTTATATTGTCATTACTGTCATTATTAAAGGAGTGCTTGATTTATTTATTATTGAACTGCATACTTACCTAATTAGTATTTTTGCCACATCTGATGTTAGGTGCTGCATGCAGTCAATAGAAAACTTGTTACATTTCAGGATCAATTTGGAACGCAATCATTCGTTTTATAATATTCAACAATTTCAACATACAAAAGTGATGCGCTTCTGCAGTACGATAGTACCATCACAGCCTGTTACCTTAAACACACTTCAAAATAAAGGCAACACGTTATTATAATCTGCCTGATTTCATTTGCACGGTGTTGAAATGTTTTAAACGGTTTAAGGGCATTAAACTCACGAATATATTGCATGATACATTTAGCTGTAAGAAAGTTCTGACCCAATTCATGGCAGACTGGCGATAAAATCTCAAAGTCAATATGGCCGCAAGCTTTTACATCGGTTCAGAGAAACGTCAACATATAAGTGTCTCTAGCTCAGGAACTTAATCAATTCACTGGCCACTTAATAAAATTCTACGCTTATTGGCTGATATTGCAACACAAAAACAGCTGGATTTAGATTAAGCTGGATTTTTTATAACATATATAACGCTAGGAAAGAATTTTGGAAAAAAATACCCTTGACAGTCTAAATAGATAGTTAAACAATAAATTTGTTTTCTCCTAGATTTATCGCATCACTAATTTAGTATCAAACATTAGTTATTGTTGATGATGATTACAATTTCATCATGCATGGTATACGTCCAAAGTAACGTGGTCACTGCAACCTGTCATTAGTCATTTGATACAAAGTCATCGTTAGTCATTTGTGGTTATGTAAATAATTGCATAATACATGCATGATATCCGTTGTAATTACCTTTAATAGTAATCTAAAGAAAAGAAAAAATTGTACGGAGAATTTTCTAATTATTGTGTACAATGTAGTTAACACAGGTGTCCGGATGCACGAGCATGTATGTCACTACATTTGCATAAGTATACAAAAATAGTTTTTATTTACATAAATGTGTTCTATTTATGGCCATAAATTTTCTTGTGTATTTTCTGAGTTATCAACCTCTTGATTGTAATTGGTCAAATCATGTACAACTAGAACTAATTATAGCGTCAGTGATGAACTGATCCTCAAGCGTTAATTTGCCTATGACACGTCCTTTGCCTTTACTCTGATTCTTTCTATTACTTCACATTTGTAGTTGTCTTTCAGAAAGAAAAAGGGTTTGAGCCTGAATCATTGTCTACCGTGCTAATTAGCTGCGGGATAGTAGATTTCATTTATCTTTGAGTGTCAGTGATCACACTCTTCCCCTTGAAGGCTAGAACTTCTTCACGCCAGAAATGGTTGCTTCGATGATAAATTAGATCGAAACATATTTGTTCTACCACCTTCATTATTGCTATTCTCTTCAAGGTTAATGCAAAGATTTATTCTCAATCTGGACTAGAGCATTTATTTATCATGCATCAAAAACGCTCCGTGGTAAGTGCGGTAGATTAAATTACACGCTCTCGTGGGTATTACTCGTATAGTTTTAGCTACACAAAAAGTTATGTGCCCGTTAGGTAACAGCCATAATAGCAGTAACAGATACACAACAATGTTTTATTCATGCCGCTAATAAACGTTTTCTCTATCGCGTAGCACCGCGATGTCTATCTCACTCGGATCCATTGTTCCGAGATTTAGTGTTAATGCTATTTTTTGTGAGAATAAATGTACAAGACAATAAACGAAACACGGGCGAAAATTAACGGTTAGACTACAATCGTTCGAATGGGATTAGATGTTTGGAATTTTATTTATATTTATTATTATTACTAAGACTATTAGTTATATTATTTATTTAGTGTTTTGACTGGCAATTCTTGTTTTATTTCTTACATATATAATTTACTAATTTTACTGGTTGCTTATAAGATAGTTGTGTTTCTTTTCCTCGAAATTACAGGTAGGTAGGTCAGGAGTAATTCAATTCAAATATATTATCCTAAAATAAAAAGTATAAAAAAGATTCACTTTTCGTATGACTCTAGTGTGAAGACTGTTTGTTTATCCTTTTTCCGGTTTTTAGTTGTATTAAGACATTCACAGGTCGTTGAAGAATACACTCATAACGGCAATTTTAAAACTCAGTAACAAAGGCAATTATCCTCGATAAGGTATTTATGCGTAAGCGCAGACGCTGTGTCGCCGGACGGCGCGCGCGTCGCTCAACAACTTTTGCTTACCACGTAGTTCGGGTTGGCTCAGATAGATGGCGTTATTTTCAATTAATAAATTAAGCCGAATATAGAATTTTATGCAGTAAAGTAAAATCATTAGCGTTTCATTTTCATTTAAAACATCAAATGAATTCGAAGACTTATATTAAATAAAGACGGGATTTATCGATTTATGTAGCAATTACGAACGTTTACTAAGTAATGACATGTCTAACGGGTTTTTACCCCTAATTTAACGTAGTGTGATTGAATAAATAATAGAATGAGGTTACTTTTGTCATTTTGTGCGGTGCCGTGCTGCCATCGACATACCATAGTATGATCAAAAATTGATAGGAGGGTTCGCGTGACACATGGTTATTATATTGGCTCGAGCACTTGTCAATATCGCTCCCCGCTCCCAAGTACGCGATTTCCTTTGCTTGTTATGGGGCATTAACTTTTTTTCGATTTATTTCAACGTTCCTCGGCCGCTTGTCTACCGTGATTGATGGTTGGATCTTCTAATGGAAATAGGATTTTTTATAACGCAATTTGTGGTGGTAATGGACCATGTGGTGCGGATTGCGTTTTTATATTGTTTATTTAATATTTGTATCTTTCAAATAGATAGAATTTGTTTTATGTTTTTTGGGACATATTTCCATTATGATGTTAAAAGCAGACACGTAAATGTGTGTTACATTAAAGGACCAAGTAACAATAGTAACTACGGCGAATATAATTAGTAGAATTAATCTGCCTTCTGCAACTCTTTGGCTGAAACATCTGTTAGTCCGGTGTGATTTTTCAATCACGCTGTGTGCAGGGGTTCCTTTAAAATAATATAAATGGCACCTAATTAATTAGAAATCAATTTCCTTGTCGACAGATTGGCGCGCACCGATGACGGACGATTCGGAGGCGGCGCGGCGGGGGCGCGCGTGCGTGGCGCCGGCGCCGCCGCCGCGGCCGAGCGTGCGGCC
>DWPV01001894.1:0-18869 GCA_018251915.1 Urbanus proteus proteus
GCGTAGATCTTAACAGATCTACAGAGTTAGGCAACGTCGGGCGCGGTCGGTTGGCGGATGGGTGACCGCTAGTGGCAAAAAAATTCATACGCGTGTCCGTGCTTCGGAGGGCACGTTAAGCTGTCGGTCCCGGTTGTTATCTTTGGATAGCAGTCGTTAGACCCTGTCGGAAGCCTTACGGGCGGTTTGAAAAATTTCGACGCGGGTTAGTCACTAACCCGCACCCCCTTCAGCAACACACATTGGAGCAGCGTGGTGAAGTATGCTCCAAGGCTTTCTCAGTTGTGGGAGAAGACCCGTGCCCAACGGTGGGACATAACAAGGGTTGCGGCGGCAAATTCTGTATTATGTTTTCAGGTGGAAGAACACTTTTTGGTTGGACTCTACCACAAATTACAACAGCAGTTTTAATCGCTGCTATGTTCTATTTTAAATGGATGTTATTCCATTTATGTAAGAAAAACATACTTATTACAGGCGTTTCAACTTAGTTCCTATGGGTAGCATAGCATATGTGGGCTACCTCAGGTAGGACTGTGATTTTATCTGGGGTAGATTACAGATGTCCATGCCGATACTGTTGATTGAGTTGACAACTAATGTTGCCCATCTTCTCCAAATAACCATCATGATAAATTTGTTACCATTGTTAACAGATAATATTTATCTGTTAAATGTTTACAAATACTTTACTAATTATGACTGTCTCAAAAAAGACGCATCGCTTTAAAGCTCCATAAACCTAACCCACTGTTTTAGCACAACAAACTTTGAGACTTCAAGTGAATCAAAATGCAAGTATTTCGTTGCTCAGGCGTTACGAAGATGTCAACTACGTCCATTTAAAAACCAACTCTACTCTTACTAAATAAGGAGCAATATCAAGACGTGTGCTTCGACCAACCATTTGTCGATTTGATTTCAGCTTTAAGCGCAGTAAAATAAGGTAGGTTGTTGATTGTACGAGTCGCTCTATCAAAAGTGGGGGAATGAAGGTTCTGGCGCGCACGCAGCCAGTGTGACGCGAACCGAAGACGACATAATACATGCGTAGTTTTAACGGTTTAATACAAAACCGAAACAGAACTGCGGAGTGAAAGTGCCAAATTGAATTGCTGAATGTTTGTGTTAACTTGACGGACAGTGAACAAAGTGTATAAGTTGGATTGCGATCGAACGGTAGGTCATACGGTGTTTCTAATACTGTGCTCGTACAATTTATTTTCGCCTCTAATTGGGAGGTCTAAGGCTGTTATTGCGTCGTTTAGCGCTTTCCGTTGGATGATTTATCAGCCGATATCCGATTGAGATGACTAATGATGGGGTTATGTTCTCTTTTGTCCTTAGTTAAGCGCTAAATTTGATGGTTATTTGTTTGTGTTGACTTAAGTGGTTACTTCCATTTATGTCGGAAGAATAGTGGTAAGTGTTCTCTTGCTGATGTTTGGTTTGAAGGATGTAGTGAAACACACATCCTTATATGAGGCTTTGCTACATAGCTTTTGGAATAGGTACCTACCAACTTTGTATCAGAAAATCTTTAATCATGTATACAGGAAAGATTTTAGGTTAAGTTTGTGTTTACTTGCTGCGTAACGAATACGTGATCTGCGTGATTTTACTTAAGTAATTGGTTAAGTGGTAAAGTTTAATATTCTTTCACGATTTCTACTTTCATATTTGGTTAAGCTTTCGAGCAGGAAGGTACCTTAGCTATGAGTGTGGTCCTTTTTATGTTTACCGAAAACTAAAAATCTAATTATACCTCTATTACAAACTTTCAAAGTAAAAATTATTTTATTAAGTGATGGTTTAGTAGGTATATCTTTAGAAGTCGGCTCTCTATATACCTTGGTACCTAAGTACTATAATTTACTCGACTAAGTAAGTACCTACGGCATAAACTGAGCCAAATATGAGCGCCGAGTTCAGAACTATGTACCTACCTACGAGCCTACCTACCATGTATCGAAATTACTTTTTACTTTATAGTGCAAGTGACATATGAGTCAGTATATTTGCTTTAAAATATGCCCCATACACAGTGGATTCGTGCCCCGAGAGCCACGAGCATTTAAACGCGATTTCCAATTTTAAGTGAATTTCACATTTCACTTCAATTTACAGCGAAAATTCGTGCCTTAAAAGATCGGAATATCGGACAGATACATTTTGTTTTCTTTTAACGCTCAACAGTGACGCTTGCAGAACAAAGCCGCCTTTTTCGTCAAATAGGTCACGAAAATTGTCTGTCTGTCTGTTTGGCTGAGGTAATCTTCTAAACGGCTAGGCGGATTTTGATGGAACTTTCACTGGAAGATAGCTGAAAGTCTAAGGTGTAACAAAGGTTACTTTAATATAAATAATAGTAGTCTAATAATATTATAATAATAGTCGCTGGACAGCGGGGTGTTAGGTACCTATGTTAAAATATGTGTCGCTTTTTATTTTTTAACGCGGGTGAAACCGCAAGAATCAGCTATTCTAAAATAAACAGTGTAGTAAGCTAAGCTATTTATTTTCTAAATAATTTGGCAATTAATAGTTACTTATCAACTTAATGAGTTAGATTTACCTACACCACGCTGTATTTTTACAAACCGATCTCGATTCGAAAACAGGCATTTAAAGATATTTATCACTTCTGAAAAAGTAAGAGTCGTCAATAACACGGAAACTTAATTACAAAATTCACATTTCCACTTCCTTGTAGGCGGAGGTCGAATCCGGATAGAAGGGATTAGTCAACTTTTGTCTCAAAACATACCCACGACCTTCGTGGCAACATTAATTATACTCGTATTAATTGTGCTACAAACAAGAGGTACTTATGAAGCTTGTAATAAGACAAGTATGCGTTAATGTACGTTTCTTTGGTATTTGTGTTATAAAGTACATATTGTCATACGATGTACCTGCTAACTGCAAATTCATACACAGAACTAGTAGTAGATCCAGGAGAACTGAAAATGTAATTATTATTTACAAGCTTTTTTCCCGCGGCTTCGCACGCATTAAATTACACATAAACCTTCCGCTTGAATCTATCTATTAAAAAAACCGCATCAAAAACCATTGCGTAGTTTTAAAGATCTTAGCAAACATAGGGACAGACAGCGGAAAGTGACTTTGTTTTATAATATTGTAGTGAATTCTATACTTCACCTTCAAGAGGGTGGATAAAAGTCAGAAATAGATTCTGTATTCACACTGGTCCAGCCAAATCACATAATCACAAATGACGAAGCAATAGCAAAATGTATACAAATATAAAAAAATGAAGTGTCTGTTTGTGATTTCAAAATAACATTTTTTTACTCAATGCATATAAAAATTTACACGATACCTATAACGGAAATGCAATTATTATTTTTTGTCTGTCTGTCAGTCCGTGTGTCTGTTTTTATTTATTTGTGTGTATGTATAGATAGAACAGTAATTCTTAGATCCTGTTAAATATGGGATATATTAACAGTAGTTTTCTGATATGCTCATAGATTAAAATATTGTTAATTACCAACTAAGATTCTCAGTAAGTGAATTGTTTTCTTAATGAGAGAAATAAAGATGTTAAAGCTATAACTAAATCTTAAAATAGACATTCAACATTAAAATGTTCCCGTCGTTAGGTTATTATCTACCTCATTATTTTACTTCACTTGCTTTCTATGAAGCATCTTAATGAGTTTATAATGACATTCAAGCCCTGCCCTACTTATCCATATGTATATGTAAAGTAAGAAAATGATTGAGATGAAACCCAAATTCCTAACCTCGATGAAGTCAATGATCATCATAAAACATTACATTATGGGGAATAATTGTGATTGCTATATTAATGTTGAAAATTTATAAATTAGCTGATAGTTAACGTTATAAATTTTATTTAAGGATAACAGATTTCCTAGTTTGGATGGAAATTCAAAAAACTTTTTGAGAACTTTTACTTTACTTTACTTTTACATTTTGAGAAGAGTTATACGTGTATGATGCCTCAGATCAAAAAAGGAACAAAACGCATTGTAGAATAGAATTGGATTGAAGCAATTTGAAGATACTTGTGCGATATGATCAGAATTATCCGATTGTTTTGAGATATCGCATTTGCTATATATCTACATCAACATAACTTGTCCAAGACTGATTTTATACCGTACATAATTGGCATTTTGTATTGTGAGTAATACGTCCACAATTTCGTGCTTGTAATGACAAATTGACACATTCGTTTGGTTCTTTTTTCTTCGAAACTTTGTCTATCATTTTTTGATCTGAGTTTGTTTCCTACTCCGTTCTAAACCAAGGCATTTCAATTATTCCACGTGATTACAGACCTTATTATATCTGAACACTTGCTCAATATAAAAATATTCGCGTCTATCATGAAGCAAGCAAGATTCCAATTTAATAGACGACATTCCATATTTGCTCTTTGAATTCCAACGGCATTATTCTCAAGCAGGTTTTTGTATTGGTGTTGGCTTCATTGAAGTTAGCTACCTTCGTAGCATGACTTCGTCTACGACTTTTCGTCTCAGACTCAGACAAAACGTTACGACTCGTTGCTTTTAAACATACCTGTTTCTTACAAACAGTTACAAATACAATAGTCTGTAATAAAACAGTGATTGTAGTTTGTTTGTGTATATTTTTGGGTACTAAGTAGCTGTCTATTAGAAAAAAGTATCATAAATTTTAATAGTGAAGGAAACATAACAAACAAGATTGTGAAACGATATTTACTGTAATGATTACCGATTTTAGAACATGCCGGTTTAAAATAATATGTATGTATTAAACCGTAACTAAACTAAAACATTCAATTTAATATTAATAAATAAATTACAATAATACTTATAGAAAGTAGTAGTAGGTACTCGTAGAAAGCGTTTTTAAATAGGTACCTACTTCATATTGTAGTTTTGAAAAATAATAGA
This sequence comes from Urbanus proteus proteus, assembly GCA_018251915.1. Lineage (NCBI taxonomy): Eukaryota > Metazoa > Arthropoda > Insecta > Lepidoptera > Hesperiidae > Urbanus > Urbanus proteus. Next base: position 4,938 of record DWPV01001894.1, read on the forward strand.
ATTAAAAATGTTCCTTTGCTAAGTTAGTAATGGTTAGTATCCTGTTAGATGGTTCCAAGTTTGATAATCATTACCTGTCCCTTCCGATCAATCAACTTTGGAATCCAATATAAATGGAAATTATTGTGCTTCATCTTTAGTATAGAACCATTTCTTAGTCATGATAAATTACTTTTATTCGACCGTATCCTAAAGTTCCTAACGAATTGTTCTACGTTTAAAGGAAATTGTACTCTCTTAGATGTAACTATGAATATTTATCACAATAATACACTTTAATAGCTACTCATTTCCAATGTATTATTTCTATACTATATACTTTTCCGTCTATACTCTGATTTTCCAGAATTTTGAATTTTATGCATAGATTATTCTATTATATATGACAATTAGGTTAATATATCGACTTTCGCAGAAAATCTTAAATAATAACACATGTCCCTATTTTCCTGCTTGCAGAGTGTAGTAGGGACAGAAATGTAGCAAATTTTCGATCTTAATCCTCAGAAGTAGCAAAGCAATTGCAGATAACCCCAACTAGAACTCTAATACTTATCTGAGAGTATTTCCAGGGGAAAACACTAAATTCGATTTTTTTTTTGCAATTTACTTGCAATAAAATTTTGAAAAAAAGCAACTTTTTAAGTTTACATCTACAAAAATACCTTTACAGACTAACTAAATAATGGTTATAAATAATGGTTTGAAATAACGAACTTATATCAAACATCCATTGTAATTTGCGTGCAATATAGTCTAAACCATAACCAAATGGCGATTAAATCCTGTGGTAATAAAGACGAAGGTTCTTAATATTAATCATGATCGCAAGATTACTGGGTTACATCGTTAGCAAGTTGTTGATCGGGACCATTACAAGGCGTACTATGTGCACCGTAATTAAATGTTAGCCACGCATCATTTATTTCTGCAATTAGCTCGTCTAATGGTATCTTTTAATCAGCCTCATAAGACGGAAATGACAGGAGATGCTTCGAGCTTAAGCTAAATTGTAATTAAATCGACTTGACTGTGGGACTAAGTCTTGTAGTTTGTACCTATATTTTGCAAAACTGTCTGCAAGTCTGTTCTTCCATTGGTTACCCTACTATTGGCGAATCCTCGAGAATAGCGCGCCACGCTACTCAAATGCTAATTAAGGATTGTACTACAGCCACGTTACTAGAGCCATATTTTGTGATATAATAGTTGAACAATGTGACATATAAATTAAAGGAGATGATATCTCTTTGGTTTGCCTATAATGGCATAAACACGCACAACTTTAAACTTCTAGTAGCAGTTTTAATACTACTGAATACTGAATTAGGTTGTTATAAGATGTCAAAAGCCATTTTAGATTGAATCTCAATTGAGACCTTGAGTCTTGAGGATGTGCTAAATCACTATCACTACACAGTATAAAACAAAGTCGCTTTCCACTATCTTAACACTACGCAACGGATTTTGATGCAGTTTATTTAACAGATAAACTGATTTATGAGGAAGGTTTATATGTTACTTAACGCGTGTGAAGCTGTGGGCAAATCCTAAAATAATTTAGACTACAATTTTCGTCAAAGGATATTAACTCTTCCCAAATATCCATCCTATCTAGAGTTCTATGGAATGGCCCATTTGGCTCCTCTTCGACGCTATTCCCTATTCGACATTTCTCGTGTTATACGAGTAGCTATGCCAAGACGACGAAATATCTACGCTCCTTGACGGCCGGACAATTGAGCAGACAAATCTTGTCGTCGTAATATGATCGTCTATTCGAAACGGTATTTTGTATGCTTTGCCATCTGAATTGGATTTATTGAAGATATTCCACTTTTGGAACTCAAAAGCATTGAAGTTAGAAACATGAAACTTAAATAGTGTTTTTCTTTTAAGAACTTATTGTATCAGAGAGAGGAGATTATGGATAAAAGATTATGAAGATAGTAAAATTAAGTTCTTTGATCTTGAGAATTGTTGCAATTGTAGGTAGGCAAGACTTTTTATTTATTTTAAATGAATATTTTTGAAGGATACCCTTTTTAATAAGAGGCCAAAAGTTTTATTGTTGCAGTCAGCTTTACGTCAGTCTAGATATAAATTAATAATGACTTTAAACACACGTACTCATTTGTGTACACTGTATTTAAAAGTGAAAATTCTTGTATGTAAGCCAAAGAAATTCAAAAGTTCACTTCAGCAGCAAAACCGCAGAGAACAGCTAGTAGTGCTATATTTGTTACCGTGACGTCATCGTTAAGAGAATCTTTTCAAACATGGCTGGATTCCAATCCCAATTCTTTTCTTTTTCCTTATGACTCGAAGTTGTAGGTATAGTATGTTTTCGGGAAACATTCTAATGGATTATTACCGGTTTTACGTAACGGCTGGCCAAATGTTTGCTCTGGCTGTGGTCTATTATTCATCTACTGCTCATACACTTTACCTACTTCATATAGTTTTATTACTTGATAAATATACAGGGTGAATTTTTCAAGTGTGCGTGGATGGAGAAATCCGAAACTATAAGAATTAGCAAAAAGTGCTGAAAGGACTTACGAGGCCGATTTTAATGAAAACTAAAACTGTATCATTATTTTTTCAAAAAAAAACATTTCCCTAGCCGGGAATCAAACGAGTTCATTTTGGTAAAAAAATCACACCCTGTATTATTGCGTCATCTGATAGTGTTATTCGATAACATACTATAGGAAACGTTATAAAAGAAACTGCCAAATATTGTATGATAAACAAAATGAACAAACAAGAATAATATTTGTTACATACACTCAGACTAACTCAGACTAATAAAGTCTTTCAAAAATTATTATTTATATGACCGAAAAATATTATATATATGAGCAGGAACTTGTTTGGTACAAGTTCCTGCTTCAAACACTAATTTGTTATATACTGATGCTCTGAATTTCCGTTTTGGCTATAACTTTCACAGAAATCAAAGCTAAAGCCGAAGTTTCGGTTAGACACCACATACCTAACTTAAATAAATTCACGCACAAAATACACATCACGCAAATTCAGTGTAAAACAGAATCCCGGAAAATTACGCTGTATTAAGCGCTTCCAGGAAAAACATATCATCGTATCATCGTGTATTGTGTTGAAAAATAAAATCCAGAATCACCAGAAATGTTCATATTCACTCACGTAATATATCGTCGTTTGCGTAACTGCAGCGTTGCAAAGCATGTCTAACTTTTTTGATCTGAGTCCGTGCATATTAAACGGAATTGATAACGTCGATCGCCATCGCAATTACGGGGATTCTGTAATAAATTGTTGCTTTATCCTTGTTTGAAGATCACTACACGATGTCGAAGGTCTTATCTATGAACAACATAATATATTATCACATAGTATAAAACAAAATCGGTTTCCGCTGTCTGTCCCTATGTATGCTTGGATCTTTACTATTAAGCAACGGATTTTGATGCGGTTCTTCTTAACAGATAGAGTGATTCACAAAGAAGGTTTATATGAATAGTATGTTTTATTTTAGTTATTGCAATTTAAACGAATTTGTGTTGTAAGTATTTTCATTGCGGGTGAAATCGCGGGCAGCAGCTAGTTACAAATAACGCACATCATTCTTGTATGCCATAATGGATCCTATCATTATGTAGATATTATTATCTTTATATTAATATCTAATAACAGTTGTATGGAACTGATGTCTGCTTGTCTGTCTTCAATTTAATACGTTCTTGGCATTTAAGATATAGGAAATCTTAGAAGGGACTTCGAGTTGGGAAAGTCGTGAAAGGCAACCGATTTCAATTTAAACTTATTTTATGGTACAATTTTACAAGTTTTTAATTAACTTGTTTTTTAGTAGTCATAAGTAAAAAACGAGCCATGTACTTTTTGACGTTCGACAATAATCAATTTCTTAATTTTAGAAGAAGTGTTTTCTTAATACATGTTTATAAAATACATAATTCTTATTTACTTACCCTGATCGGTCAAGTGCAGTTATCGGACAGTTTAAATTAAAGTAAATAATGGTTACCACTTATTACTGAAATTGGCAAGCGATAATTCGTTAAACATGGTTCAGTTTATTTTGGACACGATAATGATTCGTCGGAAATACGTTCTGTAAGAAGAACTGGCTTTAGAAAGTACACAGATATGGAATACTGCTTTTTGTAAATGTCCTCGTATTTTCCCCATTTTAAATTATCTATTTTCGTATTCCCGTATTCGGAATAAAAGAGCCTTTGATCAACCGACAGTTTTTTACAATCTATATTAGTTAATTGAATCATGGAAGTTAATTACGTTGATTCTTAGAAAATGTCTATCAAGCTTAAAAGATAATGAAATATCTATTAAACTTTTTAAGGTTTCGTATCATTAAACTTTAAGAAGACTATTATTATGAATATGCCGTCTTTTCATGGGTTTGTTTGTTCTATGAAACATCTTTTGAAGTTCTATACATAGTCTGTTCAAAGCTTGTAGGAATTATTTCCTTCAAGGTTCAAAGTAAATTAAATGTAATTATAAATAGCAAATATCAACAAACGACGGAAAATATTTTAATCCCTATCTAGCTAAGTTCTAAAAATACTAATTTTGCTCATAGTACGTACATAGTGTTTATTTTTATATTCAAATTATCCTATAATTATTATCTATTATTATAAATGGCAACGTCCGTTTATTTCTATGTTTGTAACGCCTTCACGCCTTAACTGCTTAACCGATCTTTATGAAATTTTGCACACATATAGTATGGGGTCCAGAAAAGGACATAGAGTACCTTTCTTCCCGAAAAAACGTACTACGCCCGAGGGATAGAAAAGTAACTTTTATACCTACAACCTACTTACTTTGATACCTTAGGCCTCTGTGCGAATGTACACATTGGTGCGAGCGAAGCTACGTGTAATAACTAGTATATTTATAAAACGCCCTTATATATTTATAAAGGTCGTGTCACAAACATACGATTTTGTACGTAACGACTTAAATAAATAAAATGAAAACAACACTTATAGACATAAAATAATGATTTTGTATACTCAAAGTGGTTTCTTTATAACCCGTCAGCTGTCCAGTCTGTAAGATTGGAACGAGCCGTCAAATTTTCGGAATGTGGCAGTAACTCGGTTAATGTGTAACAAAAACTTCGTTAAAGTTAAACGGGCGATTTCGCATGGGTTCTGTGAAAGTTGATTTATTTGTATGGGAGTGGTCGTTTACAAGCGATGGTATGTGAAGTGCCTAAAGTACGTGTTCAGGGTTTATATCACGGATATATATCTAGATAGATCCCGCAAGTGCATGTATGTAGTATGCCAAAACGGAGCGCAAAGGTGGCGTAATGAGCTTCCTTTAACCAACCGACATCAAAATTAATACGTAATTGTGTTATATGTAATTTTAGGAATTCAACAAAAAAGGTTGTCTGAGGTAATAGGATAATGTTATTTCACCTGTAGGTACGAGTAAGTAAGTTTGTTTTAGAATTATCTTCATGTGACGTGTTCTTATACAGAAATTTTCAAGACACAAGTGAATAGGCTGTTTCAAGCGTGCTAAATCTTAGGCTGCATCTCACTCAACAAGTAGGATCGCAGCCAAACGTGAGCATACGGAAAAATAAAAAAGAAGAAATTAAACTGCAAATATGACGTTTAGTTTTGAATTTTTCATACAAATGACGATAGATGCGTAATCTATTGAAATATATGTCTGTGGTTTATATGAACCAAATCCTTAGTTTTGTTTGATGTTTCGAGCATTTACTTGTCTATTTATTTTACAGTCTAGATAGTTTCTGATAGTTTGAAGAACAAACGACTGACAATCAAATCTAAGACGGCTTCGTTTTAAGCTGAAAAATCGAATTTACGAAATGGATCCGAAACGTTGATGAATTTACTATCTTGTGTTATCTCTTGTGCTATTAAACTTAATGTATACTATTGATGATTTCGTATACCTACTCGTATTGGCTATATAGTATATGATCATTTCGAATAATTGCTATTTTAATTATTGAAACGTCGGTAATAAAGGTGGTAGAACCAGTTTAGTTCGATCGTGGAGGTACCATCTATACAAATAAATAAGTCTGTTTGTGATTTCGAAATAATATTTTTTTACTCAATGGGTATGAAAGTAAACACGATACCTGTAACGAAAACGCAATTAAAAAGTCTGTCTGTCTGTTTGGCTGAGGTAATCTTCTAAACGGTTGGACCGATTTTGACGGGACTTTCACTGTAAGATAGCTGAAGATAAGGCGCAACATAGGTTATTTTAATTTTTGAAAAATTCATTGGCGTGCGCTTGTTCGCGGGAGAGCGGGATGACATTTATATTTAAATATGTATGTATTATTTTTTACTTTTTAGCCGCGGGGATCATCTGGTTATACATATTTCTAAAGTGAAGAAATTCTCACATATGTGGTGACCTTTATTTTACTCATGTTTTGTGGTAGAACCCTTTATATTTCGAATCCCGCAGCACCACCGCACATCTATTTCTGCCTTATAACACCAGTGTTCAGCGCTACTGTGTTCTAGTCTGGAGTGAGACATATTTATTCAGGTACCTTAAGTAAGGCTCTGTTCTTATCTGGGGTCGTTTAAAAGTCTATGGGCGACAATGGCCACTTAACATCGGGTGGACAGTAAGATCGTCTAGTACTCAAATTTACATGCATAAGTAGCACATTTATTTTATTCAAGAGGTTAAACTTGTCTATTTTTGGTCTAAACGACCATTTAAAATCAGGCCTTTCTTTGACACTTCCAAATACCGAATTATATTTGATTGACACAAATTATAACATCGCGTCTAGTTAGCGACCTACAATTAAGATTGAAACAGATAAAAATATCAAATTGACACTCCGACACTACGATTGATTGGATGACTTTACACATTCTTGTGCACTTTCACCTGCGATAAAGTTGTCAAAAATAAAGATCCGTTTACACCTACAGACATTTTAAAGTTAGATATAGTTGTGTTTTTTCATACATTGTATTGATGGATTTATGTCACCTTAAAGCCTAGATCACATGGCAGGTCGCATCGCAAGGCAGTAACAAAAATCCGCCTATATAACTTTTGTACATTTTGTATGAACTATCGCGTTTACGTTTTGTTTGAGGTTGCGGTCCGCCTATAGTGAGCGATGGTTTTTGCGGATTTTAGTAACGCGATGCGTTGCGATGCGGCCTGTCATAATGTACTCCAAGCTTAATGACGGCGCAGACACTGGCAGTACCTGACAAAACATTATACAGAAAATTATGATTTTGTCTGTCACTGCACGTTCGATGTCTTTACACGCAAATGAAACTTAAAACATTATTATACGGAAAAGGTTCAAAATCTTGGTTCCGTCATTAAAAATTGTCTACTTACAAGGTTTTTTAAGATGGAGGAAGTTATAAGTCATACAATCGTTTCTTTGTCACACAATAAATTGAGTTCGTTTATTCGTTTGCAAAATTCGTAACATGATAACGCGAAACAAACCTAAATTTGACTTCCGCGGTATAAAAAAGTCTGATATTAAAAATCAAATAAAAATCCCGACGCGTAACAGCTTGACTTTGTAGGAGAAAAAACGTGATTTACCCAAATGATGAAATGAAAGGCGACCTCCTAATACAATTTCACAAAGATTTTTTTATTATGATATAAGGGACAGAGCTGTATTTTTTATTATTATTACATTATTTTCTTTAACTATCCTTGTTACTTCTTGCGTATGGGAGGGTCAGATTTTGCAACAGAATTATACACCAGTTAACACATTGAAATTGTGTGCGTGAATAGGAACAAGGCTATAAGGCAGCTTTATTTATAAATAGTTTTTGCCCGCGGCTTTGCACGCATTAAATTACATATAAGCCTTTCTCTTGAATCACTCTATCTATTAAAAAACCGCATCAAAATCAAGATATAAGTATACATAGGTACAGAGAGCGGAAAACGACTTTGTTTTATACTATGTAGTGATAATAATAACAAAAAAATCATAATTATTAAATCAATAAAATTTCTGGAATCGGCCCCCACGCTCTAAGCCCGTGATAGAAGCTATGCAATAGCTTAAAACAATAGTAACTACAATTAACAATTACATTAGCACGCGAGTGTGTGTTTGTGTGCGTGCGTGTGTGTGTGTGTGTGTAAAATACAAGATATCCAGCCAAACAGCTTAAGTATAACATAACAGTAGCCTCATCACAGTTCTATGCAAAACCGTTGCGACAATTTAAACAAAGACGTTATAATCTTCACGATCAATGAAATTTAACGGAACCGTTTAACCGAGTATTTTCTTCCCACGAGATTTTCTATCGTTTGCCTACAAAGAGTAATGAGTTTTTATTATAGAGAAGACGCAAATTATCTACAGTGTTTGTACTGTTGTCACGGAAAAATTGGAGGTAAATAATTATCAGTTAACATAACTAGGTTTCACCGTTTTGATAGTTTCTTGTATTTTACGTTTAACAAATATAGTTTGATACTGTTTTGTTAAATTAATTCTTAGATCTAATACTAATGCACAGTATTAAAATACAATAAACAACATACAACAAATTAAAATAATTCATGAACACGTTCTTATTATAAACCGATTCAGATAGAAGTCTTAAAAATTGCCTTCACATATAAAATTTTATAAAGTTCTCAATTATCATTTTGATAAAGCAACTGCGGCGAAAGTATTTGAGTTAAATGTGAATCTCTACATTATGATCCTAGTGTTTATCCTAATTATTATAAATGGAATGTCCATTTATTTGTTTGTTTATTTGTTTGGTTGTTTGTTTGTAACGCCTTCTCGCTTTAACTACTCAACCGATCGTTATGAAATTTTGCACACACATTGCTAGGGGTCCAGAATAGGATATAGTACACCTTTCATCCCGAAAATACGTACTACTCCCGAGGGATAGAAAAGTAACTATTATACCTACAATCTACTTTGATACCTACGGGCTCTTTGTAATAATGTACTCATTAGCGCGTGCGAAGCCGCGGGCAAAAACTAGTTATTTATATTTATTTTAGAGAACTAACAAAATAGGACACGCGAATCTCTCCAATATATCTCGATTCAGAGTATCAAATTAATCAGCTTTCCTTGCCGTTAAGTTCAAAAGCTACGATGAAGTTTGATTTGATGAAAGTTCGTCGCAACGTCGGAAATAGTTCAACCGAGATTGAAAATAAAATTATGTTTGAGTTCCAAGCAATTTATTTCTAGTGTAAAGTTAAAGAATTTCACTAATTTGAAATTTAAATCTACATTTGACAAGTGACCGAATTTTGTATGAAAATTACTATTTGTAACAAAATTAAGTTCAATGGATTTTAGATTCAAACATTCGTACATAATTCTTTATCCTGTGTATCCTTTAAGAATGTACAATAGTTATCTGACAAATCATTCATATTATTCATCATGCCCCACTTTTAAGAGTGTATTTCTCTCCAAAACTATTGAACTGACTCATTTTGAAAATAGGCGTTGACATGGAGCTCTTCAAAAAAGATGCCAAAAGAGCTCTCCTGCAAAGCCGGCGATGCGATAGCGACTCTTCTAGTGACGCAAATGTTCATAGGCAACAGTGTTTATTTTTCACTAGCTGATCCCCGCGGTTTCCCTCGTTAAAAAAGTAAAAAAGAATACATATCTAAACGTAGGTAACATCCCGCTCTCCCGCGACGGCGGCCGATGCGCGTGGCGTGGATCATCGGTCCAGCCGTCCAGAAGATTACCTCAGCCAAACAGACAGACAGACAAAAAATAATAATTGTATTGTCGCTATAGGTATCGTGTATACTTATATATGCATTGAGTAAAAAGATGTTATTTTAAAATCACAAACAGACACTTCAATTTTATTTATTTGTATAAATTCAGCCCGTCTGGCTTCAGTCATCATAAAAATGCAAATGAGACATTTTACCTAACAATAAGGAGTCTATGCCACGCATAGACATTAGTAAGCCCAAATTAAACTGGATCGGTCGGGCACAGATGCGTTGGTACCTCAAAGAACTAAGTTGGAATACTTCGTAAAATATACTAATTGGTAGAGGTTGTGCTTAATAGCAATTTGTATCTTTTAGTAGTGTTATTAAAAGATACGTGAAAAAATTTCTCATTTCTAGTTTACTTATAAAATACAATAAGCATGTCATCGTAATAATAGTAATGCTAAGAGTTTCCTGAATTGCAGGCGTTAATAAGTAGCTCAAGTATCTACAGACGTCATAATGTTTACGTTACTTTGCTTAGATCGTGAACGATATGTTAGTGGATAGTAGAATAACATTAAAACTTACGTATAACGTTAGTTCATATAATATGATATATACAAAAATATTAGGATATATTATAGGATAGTACAATAACGTACATACTTAAGTATAACGTTAGTTCATATAATATGATATATACAAAAATATCAGGATATCAGATAATATATAAAAATGAATCTTTATTTTCCTTGGATCCGGCATCACGCGTGAACGGCTCGACGAATTTAGCTAATTCTTTTTTGTGTTTATATTGTCGGAAGAAGGTTCTTGTTAAAGCAAGAAGAAAGAAATAAAAAATAAGGAAATTCTGCGTAATAATATTTAATGACTTATGTTGGAAAAAATATCTATACATTTTTCTTCCAATTTTTATCAGATAGTGAAAGTCAAAACTATGAAGCTATACAACACTACACAAGTATGTATCTACAGAAAGTAGTTAGTAGTAAGCTCCTATAAATTTACGAACTATAAAGCACTTAAAGTCTATAAATATCTATACGGATGAGTCATTTAAAGCCAAATCCACTCTAATGAACTTACACATATGTGTGTTTGAATTTCTATTGAGTAACTCAGTTGATCTTCAAGCAGGAAATGGATCTCCAAGACAGGAAACTTAACCCCCGCATATTGGACTAACTATGTACATATTTGGCCAGTGCATGCATACTTGGCATATGCGTCTGTGTTAGCATTGGACGTTGGAGCTCAAAGGGTAATACGCTAATACTCCAAAGCGCTACAGCTGTGGGCTTTGATGCATGGACGGATAGGCGATTACAGTAGTTTAATCAGTACTGACATTTACTACCTAGTTACCGAATTGCGTCATCATATATTTTTTTAATTTACATTTTTTAATGTCTTTCCGTGTTACTAATATTATAAATTAAGCAAAACTAACATGAAAGTACTTAGGTAGCAACTTTACTTCTGATAAATTATCTATTACTTATCAATTTTATTGTATCTTCGCAGTAAAATTTCCTATATCACTCGTAAGATGTTTACACGCAGAAAAATATGCAATCACTTACGTGTAGATTCATAACTGGTCTAGATTAGACTAAATTCATTATTTTGATTAATCTGGATTGGTCTACACCAGTCTTTCCCAAAGTGAGGGGGCATTATCGCCCACTTTGGGCGCTGATGTCCAAGAGGGGGGCGGTAAGGGGCTCAAAAAAATTGAAGGACACTGATGTCCATGGGCGGCAGTGGCCACTTACCATCAGATGGGTAGCATGCCCATTTGCTATTGACATAACATAAAAGAAAAAATAGGTTAATTAAATTTCAGTTGAGAGTAATATGTTATTAAGGTTTTTAAGTTAAAAAAATGTGGGCCGCTACAAAATAACTGTTTTTCAAAGTGGCCGTTAGACGAAAAAGTTTGGGAACCTCTGTTCTACACTCTGTATTATGCCAGCCCAGTAAGATGGATTCTCCATCATGAGATTCATTCGTAAAATGTCTATTAATGGCGATAGCGCTACTTATGAGAGCAACATTTACTACTACTACTACTATATAAATCAAATCACTTATATGGTAATATCAAGCTATAGGTATACCCGAGGTATTCCTGGAGCGCTATGACATGGGGCTTTTCAAAAAAGGAGCAAAAAGAGCTCTCCTTTAAAGCCGGCGATACATTGGCGACTCCTCTGGTGATGCAATTGTTCATAGGCGACGTTAACTACTTTCCATCAGGTGGCCCGTGTGCCTTATTGCTAGGTTATATTGTAAAAAAGCTTTTGAATTTAATAAGAACATAATAGCTCCAATATTTTCTAAATGAATCACAATTTCGTTCGAGCGCCAAAGATGCATAATTTAGTATCATAATAGAAATCATTACCATAACAAAGGTGATTGACCCCAGCATTACTGTTCTATGCGGCCCACACTTTGTTCGTTCCAATGACTGATTTACTAGCTATCCTTGTCTGGCTTGGTGTTAACGAAAGAGATGGACGTAGTAGTGAAATTAGCAACGGTGTTTAATATAATGCTTTCACATAAACGTAGCGTTCAAGGCTTAGACCAAAAAAATAGATGTCGCATTAAAGAACTGAAACAGATCTTGTATAACTGAATGCTATGCGAGCGAAATGAATGAAATTTTTGAGTGTTATGTCTAATATTTTGTGATATTGAATTATTTTGACACTTCTAGTGCTTATTATCAATTGTGGTTTGCTTAGAATGGAATAAAGTATGTGCCTATATGTACTTGCTTTTAAAAACGTTGGCAGCATTTAATACATGGTATATTTATGGTATTAACAAACAAAAAATCTTAAGTTAAGTCACTAGAGCGTGTAGATCCAAATTTGCACTTCAGTATATTTTTATGTTTGTTCTACCGATCTGTATATTTTTGGTCTGAGGTGCAATGTAAATGAATGGCTTTCTCGTGCGGTTTCATTGCGAGGGAACGCATATCGAGATTAAGCCGTAAGAATTCTTGAGGTAATTTGGTATTTGCATTTAATGTGACAAATTGTGGTAATTACACTGGTAGGTATCTTAAAAACCTTTACAGATTGGAGTGCTAAATGAGCGTGCAGACCAAGCGGATTTACCAAGGTGCTGAGTAGGGCGGTAGATTCAAGGAGCTGCAAATTTATCTAAGACAACCTCTTGTTCACCAATTTTCGGAGACTATTTTATTTTGACGACCAATTTACTATAACTATTTAGAAAATTGTTATTTACCTGACTTTTGTCTAGACCTCTAGACAGCCTATGAACAAAAGAATTAAATTAATGGGTTCGGTAGAGACGGTTAATTTTAATAGCCTACTGGCGCTAAACGTCCAAATCTGTGCAAACTGAGGACTTAATGTCACTGTCATCAACACTGAACAATCATAAACAAATAACTCCAAATAGTATTAAGTTTAATCGGTCACAGACGCATCGCTGCCACCTCAAAGTACCGAGGTAGTTTGTAAGAATTCCTACTGTTTGTAACTAGCCAAAGGTGTTTTAGTTTCGCTTTAAAGTTAAACATACAATTACTGAAGGATTAGTTCTACACAAAATATTAGATAAAAAATGAAAACTAAAATCATTACCAGTTTATATAATTATAATATTGTTACCGAATCCAACCTTTTTTAATGATTTTGTGCCTGGCGTTCGGAAGTGACAGCTGTCTTAGAAAAGATGAGATTCTTAAAGTGATATATTGAATGGTCGGTTTAGTTGGTCGGGAAGATTGTCTAACGTTTCCTTTATCTAATTAAAATTCCCTTCTGATCTTTATTTCTAAGAATATTGTAATTTTCTAGAGAGATAATTGCGTAATAATCTGGGATATTGCCTACCACTTAACATAATGTGTACATATTGAATTCGAGTTCGTAAATTTTATGGTTATGACGACAAATCTCTATTTGCGTATTCTCAGAATCCGTGAACCACTGGATTTCATAACATTGCGGATCTTGTAGGCTTTGTATGGCACAAGTTAAAAGCTTAAGACTTCGATAATGTCAATGTAAGCAAGCTAGCAAGCAGTTTACACCTGTAATTGAGGTGACACTTAATTTCAATGTGTTTCAATGTCTTAGTTTGTAAATGTGT
>DWPV01001895.1:0-18865 GCA_018251915.1 Urbanus proteus proteus
AAAAAATCTTAGTCTATGGTTCATTGCTTTATTCAGCCATTGAATATTGTTGTTGTAGCACTAAAATACATAGGTAAATTGTATTGTATAGTATAGGTATTGTGACTTGTGGCCTAATCCTTATTATGCTAAGAAACATTTAGTGGTATGGAACCCTCCATGTGCGAGTTTTACTCTCACTTGGCCGATTATTATTACATTTACCACCGACTTATTAAAAAACTTAATAAACTTAAAACGCTTTCTACACTTATAGCTATCACAATTTGTTTTGTAGCGTAGAAATAAGATGACCACTAATATAACAATACTAAAACATATACATGCTAGGTATACTTGAATAACATAGCAAAATTTTTGACAGTCATTACATATACAAACTTATGTATACAGTTAGGCGCTGTTACACTGCAAATTGACTGGCATAAACAACGAGAAATAGTCGTAATGCCAGCACTATTATATTATAACTTTTATATAGATGAAACAATATTTTACAAAGTCTATGTTTATTATAAACATTTTAAATAAAATTTAACTTCATAAAGCAATATACGTTATCATTAAGTTAACCGTTAAAACGGAGGGTTAAAAGAGTGCCTTTTCTACACACATTTTAGCATATTGCGAAGAATCATTTACGATATCATGTAAATTATTAAAACAAATGATTTTAAACTGTTCGCTATTGTTGCGTTCTACTTTTAATTACTGGAAACAAGTTTATCAATGGCGCTTGTTCCTAACGTAAATACCTATATTTATACTAGCCACTTTGTTTAACAACAAACTCACTGGCTTATAAAGTTCGCAGTACACGTGCGCTCTACTGCAAAGCCCGTGCAATTAATTACGAGGAACAATACTTTCAACTAAATTTGTTCCTACCATAAATGTTTCGATAAACTCAGAATCGACATACATACGTTCCTATAATACGTGTACTACACGTTGTTTTACCGCAAATTGACTGGCTTAAACAGCTCGTAGTACGCTCTACCGCAATGCCCACTCTACTGTTAATTACTGGAAACAAGGTTTTCAACGGCATTTGTTCCTACCGTAAATGTTGGATACAGTAAATGTTTCTTTATCGATAGTTTATAGTAGAGTCGACAGCATTATAAAATCGATATACCTATTGATAAATTGACCACCTATACTTACGCATATTTTACCGCAATGCTGCTCTGCTATTAATAATAGAAACATTTTTTTCCTATTGAAACATTGTGTTCCTCTGTTAAATTTGATGTCCAATAAAAATATAGCAGCGGTGTACACCCGTCCAAAAATATATTGTTATAAATGTTGTTTCGGCGTTTTATGTTTCAAGCGCGTAGGTGAATAATAATGATGATTCATCAATAATCTTAATAATAATTAAAATGATTTATTAATGGTCTAAAACAAAAAAAAGCAATATGTAGCTTTTTATGTTTTGCATTACATAATTTTAGCACACATGCTTAATTAATCTCCTGAAAACTCATGTCTACGAATATTACTAACCCCTATGTACGGCGCAATTGTAGGAGTTAATCAACGTATTAGCGAGTCAATCAACGAGTATTCCCCTGCCTGGCCATTACGTTTATACCTGTTTAGTGTCGTGAGGTGTCGGCTTCGAATAGCGTCACTTCCTCTTTTCCCGTGTATGTACAAGGCAATTCGATTCAATTGATTAATCTAGAAGAACACGCGTTGGCTACGTAAGCACGATAAGTACTGTAAGTCAAAATTTCTAAGTATGCTCGGCCGTGAACTTTTACAGACCGTTAAAATCTATAATAATGTATTTATTTGAACAAAATCTCCAACATAATTGAATGGTAATGGTAATATCATATAAATTTTATGTTTATATTTTAACTAAAAATGATTTACGTACGGTTTTAAACGTATGATATATTTTGTAAGCATATAATTAAAGAATATTTTGATAGTCCCTGTTACTTACTCTCATTAAATTAACTGACTTATTTACCGGCCAGTAGAAACGTGCCGCCGCAATACCTACTCCACTGTTAATTACTGGAAACAAAGTTTCAATGGCGTTTGTTCCTGCTATAAATGTTTCGGTAAATTTTGAATTTCGCGTATTTTGAACTGAATGTTATGTAAAATATTCTCTAAAAAACATTAAAATGAAATGTATCATATATTTTTGTTACTATGTTTCTTACTCTTTTGTTTTCGAAATGAGTTGAAACTCCATGGATTAAGAAGTTTCTATCCACAATTCGTATGTTTTCATCCTCATGTTGTTTGTTGCTCTTTTTGATTTTGTTTGTTGTTTGTATCTCAAATCTTTTGTTACAGCGATTGAATTTTAATAGTTCGTGTTAACTATATCCCAAGTTGTTCTTTTTATAAACAACAAAGCGCTCACTCACGGAGTGGTATTTTATATTCCATATCATTCTAACTAGATTACAGCCACGTTTGATACTAACTACCCATATGGTAGAAATAGGAGTGGCGTTAAAGCCTCGAAGAGAAATTCATTAGACATTACCATCTTAAAAGATAAAAGGTACCTGTGTAAGAAATTGATTAAAGTATTTCATTCTATACAGAATACCATAATATGCAAATTACTCGTTTTCTTATTCAAAAGCATAAAAGTGAACATTACTCAATTCAATCCTTCTATTCATGTCGAACAAAACTTGCTTTTCAAGATATTTAAACTAAATCTATTCAAGAAGTAAGTGCTGATTAAACGCGCCCGCTTGCTTCAGCCATTTCTCTTGAAGTCCTTTCAGTGGCCGCCAACGATCTCGGCAAATGATTCTACCCTTATTTAAACTGACGATTATAGGGGTTAAAACTATTCTCACACTAAACGAATTTGAGCGTATGCGTAATATCCTTAATCCCTTGAGGATAAACTTTTGACTCTATAATCTCTGAGGGTTCAGTTACAAAGGTTATGCTTCCTAATTTCAAATTAATTTTATTATGTACCTACGTTAGATTAACTAAGTATAATCATTTGATAAACCTAATAATTTCTTCATCGATATCATGAAAGTTATTTTCTCCCAAAAATCAAGCAACCGAAAAATAGTGATGATTTTATTGCCATTATGTATTTTTAGCTATCTGGAATTAATATTGAAACCCCATAAAGACTAATTTGGAACGTTTCGCATGCCAGTACAAACCAAACAGATGTAGGAAATATAGGAACAGAATCCGATTATAAAGTTGGTAGGTATTCGTAGTATAGTAAGAATAAATAGTAAATTTCTTTCTTTCCCTTTCATTTCTTTTCCCAATTGAAGAACTTCGGGTTGATCCTCACTATAGAGCCTTCAATTCAACCAGTTCAAATTGCAAAGAATATTTGATTTGAGTGAAACCAGATCAAAATTGTCACGAAAGTGTGGGTAGACCCTAATTCCGATAAATCTCAACGATATTCTCGTTCAGTTCTCGTTACACCCTTGGAACCCTTTGACATAAAATCTTTAAGCGTTAAGTCGGAAAGTTCTATGACTTGATACCGTTGTAGGGTGTGAAAGGATTTATTTACTTTAAACTACAGACGACGCATACAGGTTTTAATGCGTACGTGAATGAATGTACAAAGGTACTCAAACTTAGTCCGTCTACCACTCACTCTTAGAAGCTATTATTTTCTAGTGGTTCCCTTTTTCAGTTCCTTGTAAATTGGTGGATGAAAGGATATATTCCTAATTAGAAATATGTAGGTCGACGACAATGGAAGAGAGCGAAATTCTCTTATTTCTGTGCCTCACAAAGCAAAGCAAAAAATTTTATCTTACGAATCTTTAAAAAACCTTCTACCAATGAATAACTCACATGAAAAAATCTGACATCTAAAACTTTTGTTAATACCTATAACTGTTCATTATATAGGTTTTTAAAACTTTTAGAGACATAGGTAGGTACTTAAAGAGGCCACATTAAAAGGGTCCCCATTATAAGGTAGGGAATATATTGCGCAAACTTTTGGTGTTATAATGTTTATGGGCGATAGTGACCCACCATAAGGATGTTAATGGACATAATATAATCCCGTTAATTTAATAGTGTTAAAATAAAACGGATTTTAGGATTTAAATTAATCATTAGGAAAAATATTAATATTAACATATAAAAAATGTTTTTAATCATTGAGTCTATTGATAAAATCCGATCTTAAGCATAACGCTTCTACATAGCGAATTCCTGTATACTTATTTACTACAAATTATTATTATTATTTTCGTTTGTAGAATTCATTCACGTAATTCATATGATTGGACTCTTGAACTGTATGAAATCGCGTCCCTCCTAATGATTGGAGATACCGCGTACTCACTTATTGCCTCTATTCGATAAAATAAATATACATACGAGTATAAGAACAAAGGCAAACGTATTATTTTCTATATGATGTACACTAAACGATAAATACCAATAACATAAAGTATAAACATTTAAAACAAATCAATATTTAACGTAACGTATACGCTACGTTATGAAACCATACGAGAGCGGTGCAATGTTTTGTTGTGCAAGAACCTAATAATCTGATGTTTCAACAACTACTCAGACGTAACAACAGTTAAATCTGCAAACAATAATGGTACGAGACAAGGATATTATGTGTGTAGGATATATTTGTATGTAACATGGAGTTAAGCTGTTAATTAGAGGGAACACAACAACAGTGTTCAGCGCTTTTGCGTTCTGGTTTAAAGGGTGTGGTAAGGGAGGGATACTTATCCGAGACGTTCCATCTTAGTCCTCAGGGGTAGCAACGCAACTGTGACCGACTGACTGAGTATGGCAGTGGCCACTTACCATCAGGTGGACTGCGTGCTCGTTTGCTACTTTGATCATTTAACAAATACTGTCGCCCATGGACATATTCCTGTGGATGTTGAAATGCATCGAAACCGGAACAACACTTGCCACTGTTCAGAAAAAGTAAAAAGTCTATTTTAATTTAGAACAGACAATTTAATAGCCAAAGCCATTAGGTGTGGTAACGCATGTCCGATCAGCTCCAGGTAACAGTGGAGAAATTTGTGAAGTTGATAACAGATGTTCATGGACGGTAATCATTTCTATCATTTGGTTGAATGTATGCTCGTTTGCTTAAATGAATTTAAGTAGCCTTCAGTCATACATACATACGTAGAATATATTATTGCTGAAAAATATTAGTTTCGACCGAAAATAACGAATACCAAATAACATGTTACATCCCTAAAAGAGCACCGTCAGACGGAAAGCATTTTAAAACCTGCTTTCCACATGTAAGCATGTTACGTGCCAGATGAAATTGTGAAATAGGGCATTTATAGAAATACCTGAGTCTGCTCTCTGACATTTTAAGAAAATACTTTTTCGCTTTCATTTGAGTTGACTACTAAAGGAGCTTAACCTAATATTTGTTGCACTTTCGCGTTTAAGTATATGTACCTAACTACTTGATTTGTTAAATATATTACTTTTATTATGTAAATTCATACAGTTTTTAACTAAATGTGATGTTACGTCCCCTCGACGACCCCCGTGGCGGAGCGTTCTCCATACCCGTCTACCGCGCAGTAGGTCGCGGGTTCGATTCCCGGTCAGACAGATATCTGAATGATGAATTTAAATTTCTCTTCTGGGTCTAGGTGTTTGTATATTTGCCTTTGTGTGTCCATGGTATCCACGACACAGGAGAAAATCCTACTGTGGGACTATGAGTGTAGAAATGGTCGTCGTCTTTTTACTCAATTATTAACGTAATTTCAGAGTTTCTCGATACTTGTACACATACCTCTAATTTAATCTTCTACTTACCAACGAATTATAACATGACAAGATAAGTCTACCATACGATTCGAAATTATAAACCTCGTAAATTAAACACACGTTTGGAATATATTTGAGCAAAGAAGTTCTTTGTTTTCGACGCTCATATACTTCACATACTTAACGTAAGACGGTTGTCATCACCTCAACCAAGCGTATAAAACGCTTCAAAACTGACGGTGACTTAATCTTGAAACTTGACAGCTTTTCAACGATGTAAGTACCACAATATTCGACCTCATTTTAATGCAAACGAGAATATCGTAATGGGACTTAACACACTGTTTAACGAATATTAAAATGAAAATGTTGAGTATCGTTAATGTTCAAAGAGAAATATTTTATTTATTGTACGTTTCGCTTGTAAATTTGTGGTAAGAGTGAATACTTAAATAAATACTTATTTTGTTCAATTTAAAATACATTTTAAACTTTATCAACCGTTAGTGGTTAATTCCTAGAATTCTAGAAAATGGAGCGTAAACAATACAAAATACAATAATTTGGTATTGTGTAATTTAATGGTGAATTTATTACATTCCTATCATGGTTAATATTTATTTTAGTTTGTTGTTCGGGTTGCTGTCCTGAATTTGGTACAATGTACATACATATTTTTGTGTTCTTGTGGTCACTGTAACGTATGAAAACCTGCCCATAAATCCTGTTCTTTCAATTAATTCTTTACTCAAACATCTCAATAAATCGTGTAAAGCTTCGGTCTCTTAGCACTGAGCTGACAAAAGAAATTCAATAACTTTTATCAATATTTACATATTAATAGAAAGCTCACAGGCGATGAGGCTAAATGGATAACCCGTGTTATTTATTTACCGAGAATTTATGATCTGGCAACTGGCTTTGTTGTTATGAAAATGTGACTTTTATTTGCACATAAATTAGACTTATTTTAATGTAACATAATAGTAATATAAAGTATAAAATGTTTACATTTTCTGACTCTATAATTGTCTGAAAAAGTTTTATGATAGCCATAGATTAAGCTTTTCATATTTGTCTTTTTATGACCATTTGTTTTGAACTAGACCTATTGGGTTAAATTGTGAACGCCTATGCCATAAATATTGCCTTATCACGTGGAAGATTAAGAGTTAGTATCAGGTTCTGATAAAAAAAATATTTAGTAAAATAGGATGTTAATATAATATGATTATGTAAACAATATTACCTATAAGAAGTTTCAGTGAGGAAGTTTTTGTTAATCATATTTCTTATTTGATACAAGAATTGTATTGGAACTAACTAATAAACTAAGTAATAAAAGATGTAAGATTTATTCGTAATATATTCTACACTGACTGTTAGCTATTGAATGTTGATTAACTTAATAAAAAGGCGCGATTCGTGGGTGGGCAAGACATCACTAGACGCTTGATTTCAACGCTTATTACTCTACAGGTGAAAGTGTGGAATCGTTTAAATCTCCTATTTCAATCTAGCATTATTATAGCCTTCATAATGTCGTGTTTCAAATTGATTTTCTTAGTCATCTGTAAAAATGTTTCCTTATAAATAAAGTATACAATCACTTTACCGATAACATTGACAAAGGTGACAGCTAAAACAACTTAGCCAATTTTCTTCTATAAATCATATTATATGTACATATTACACTGCCCGATCCGGGAACCGAACCCGCAATCCACTACCCAACAGACTATTGGTAACAGCGCCAGCAAACCAGAAAATAAAACTTGAAAGTACAGGGTGCAATTGTAGTTTAATTTTCCTTTATTACTTTGTAAAAATACTAATAATATTCCTTTGTTGGAGGTATTAGATGAAAGTATTCAATACTTCCTTTGTTAATCGAGTTCTGTGAAGGAGGATTACTACGAAGTACGTCTTAAATTGAAAAGTATTGGAAAGAAAATTAAAAATGTTCAGTGGTGTAACAGTAATTCAATGTGCTTTCACACAAGGATAAGCCTTTTAGCCGTTAAATGAACACGAAACGACAATGAAGGCAACAATCTATCTTACTTCTGAGTTCATGACTTCACAACCAGCTGAGGTAATCTGTCGCATGATTGACCATGTAACTCTGTATGTTCAGCTAAAAAGTAGTTTCAAATTTGCGACTTTGCGCAAATGAAATTATGTACGATACCTATCTATAACAAAAATGTAATTTAAAAAAGGCATATCTGTCTGTCTGTCTAGCTGAGGTAAACTTCTAAACGGTTAACCCGATTTTGACGGAACTTTCACTGGCAGTTAGCTGAAGGTCTAAGGCGTAACATAGGCTTATTTAATTTTTGTAAAAGCATTAGCGCGCGCTCCACGCGCATGTGGAGTCCGTCGCAGGAGCGCGGAAATAAAAGATTCTATAGAACCATGCCACAAAAGTCCATGGGTTACTGTCACCACATACCATCAGATGAACTAGCTACTTACACCTTATAAAATTCTTAGCTAACCAAACCAGGCAAGTCCAGGTAAGATTTATTACCCACCTAAACAATTTTGACCAAACATTGTACACTGCATTTTAATGATAAAATAGTGATATTATGCAGGTACGATGAATTATGGAGCTACGGAACATTCCATGGTTGTGTAAATGAATAATTTATTAATCCATCGTGCGCTGAAGTGTTCTTTAGTAGTGCATAATTGTATTCCGGTGCATGTTTCATTTTAACGTAAATTATAGACATTATTTATTGTAAAAGTATGAATCAATCCATTTTATTTATTTTCATTAAGTAGCACACTTCCTAAGGATAAACATAGTTAGGTATTATTACCTACACTTGCCATCGTAATAAGTACATATTTCAGCAATGCTCCATACTGACCAAGTAAGGATTGGTAGTCTACACATTTCTTCACACACCGTCATTTTAATATTCGCATAACATCGAAACAGAGAAATTGAGAGACGCATTCCTGGGAAAGAAACCTTAGACCGCCAGTATGAGTGGTCAATTCCAAACAAATAGGATATCATATATTTTAATGAAATAAAATGTTTCAATGAAATAATAATTATTTTTTCTTCAGAAGTAACAAACAAGCATGCAGTCCACCTGTAAACATTTGCATGATTATTTTTTCTGATGTTGGTCACAGTTACGTTACTATCTCTAAGGACTTAGTTAGAAAGTCTCGGTTGAGTCTTCCTTACCACACCTTTAAACTATGTAGAACACAACAGCGGTTACCACTAAGAGGTGTAGCGGTCAAACCACAAAGGTTTTTACCGCCTTCTCATACACTTCAGTACCTGAGTATACGTTTACGTGTAAACGATTCAAAACCTTTTTGTGACATGATACCCCACAATAACGCGTCAGTCACGCCCATAGTTTCACTCTCTATTCCCTGTACACTCACTTTAACTTTCTCCAATTACATACAATTGATGGTGTCATTCATTTACGTCGTCTTAATTGGTTCTTCACGATCTTGAAATGTGTTGAAACTGATTTGTTTTATACTCCGTAAAGCGTAAATTGAATATTGGACATTTATTTGAGGTTATTATGATCTATATTGTGTATTGTGGCTTAATAATAAAATGAACGAATACTCAGAATGGATATTGTTTGGTCAGGAGAAAACTAGCTTTTAACCTTTTTATATCGAAATGTAACATTTTTACATAAATTAACTTATCCAAATAACATTGTAATTCACATAATACAAATTCAAAAAGAAAATCTATTGAAGTTGATATAGCGATTAGCTTTCAATGAATACGAATCTTAAGACACTAAAGATTATATTTCAAAGAAATACTTTTTGAAGACGTAAGAAAATAAGTAATTGGCTCTTTTAAGATATTATCAATGCTTGAACAGGTTTCTTGAGCTTATTGGTGTTGTTGATAATTATGTTAGAGGATTACTATATACAGTTAATAATTGCGAGATATTTATATAAATATATTTGTAATCAATTATCAATTAATCTAGAAAACTTTTCCCGGCTCGTCTCGTTTCGCTGAGGACATCATAAACCTATATTCAATTTTGTTATTCATTAAAACCAGTGATAAGACGTGGATAGACTGATCTCCTGGATTATGTATTTTTTAAATTCTAACCTAACATGTCCTACAGCTAGGCAAAGTTCTTCTCCAATCTCCAAATGACTCATTATACCTAAAACATAATACTTCATTTTATACGTGTGATAAAATTTAAGATTTTAGTAAATTATAAAGATAGGAGACTAGTGTGCAATCCACTTAAAGTTAAGTGGTTATTGCTTTCAATATATATTTATCAGGACTAGCTAGGGCTGGAATTTTATCATAAGTTGGTCATAAATGTTACCCATGAGGGCTAAGTTGGATCATATAAGTTTTTCTGGCTCACCGTAAACTAAAATATAGATCGAACTTTGTTATAAATTAGCAATCGTCTCAAGTTTTTCAGTATAGCTGACGAATGGCATTTAATTATGGATTTTTATAGTATATACGTAGCCAACGATTTTTATATATAACCATATTTAAGAACGGGTACCAAATAAGTGACAATAGTTGCCGATGGGCTTTTGTGATGAACGCTAAAGCTCGAACTGAGAGGTTAAGAGTTCTACTTTAACGGTCACAAATACGTTGGTGCCCCTTGAGAACTAAGTTAGAACGCATCGAATACGATTCTACCCTTACCACAACTTTCTACACAGAACATAGCAGCGTTAACCGCTGCTATGTTCTGTGTAGAAAGTTGTCTGATGTTATAAAACGAACTTAATATTAAAAACAACATTATATTTAAACGTCCAATTTTGTAATAAACCGAAATATCACTCCTGAACAACACATACAAGATCGTTGCACATCTTTTGTAAAGAAGAATAATGCGGCAGATTATGATTGACATGATCTCCGGTCCATTCGGTTCGGAATAAGAGGAGGTTTCACAGAGCCCGGTAATAGACTGGTATTGTGAGCACAGGACATTGCATTAATGTCCTTAACAATGACTTCATAATGGCTGTGACATTATACGATAAGGCTGACTTTTCTCAGCTCGTTTTGTTCTGAGAAATCTGACATCACCATTATTGTGTTCGAGTTTAAATTAACAAGTATTGTTAAGAAAATATTATGAGATTAGTTATTAAAAATATATTTTCTTTTAGCTTACGTGAAAATTTCATTTTGAATACTGTATAATCGAAGCTATTTAATACAAGTTTTTGAGCGTGGCTTCTCATGAACTTTCCCAGAATTCCTCAATAATTTTACAGTCTTTTTAAAGTTAGAGTAAAGTTTATGTATTTTGTTAATTATTTAAGATCACACAACACACACACCCACACACACATAAGAGATTACACAACAGTTTAAGGCGATTGTAACTTTTGTTATTAAAACATATATTAAGTAAAAAGTTGATTCAAATGTTTTTACATCAGAATCAATTTTTATGAATTTTCCGTTATTTAAACCTTCATACATATCACTAATTAACGTTTAACCTAAAAGTTATACTTACTAGTTTGTGAGGGGATAGCGTATCTTACAAATAAGGTTTAATAATATTCCTGTAAATTGTCTGTCCGGGAACACCACTTATATTCACTCTTTTCACCTTCCCTATCCACTAATAAGTAGATGTCACTTTAAATCGACAGGATAAAAGGAAAAAGATACAATTACTTTGACATGTAATAAGTTATTATCATCACCGACATCAATTGAAAAAGACATAAACAACAATATTTTATTAACGCCATTGACAGTAAATTCCGAAGATGAAATATTACCGCGTACGTGTAGTGAAACTATAATCGTACTTATTATTTATTAGTTGAGTTAATATCATGTTTCAGTGAGGGATAATTGGTGTTATTTAGCTTTTGGTAGGGTGGCCATACGTTTGCCGCTTTGTTGATTAACGATAATTGCAGTGTATGTGCTGTTAAGAAAAATAACTTGTTTAAAATTTTTGTCTCGAGTACCTAAGAAATAACATATAACTATATTAACCATACTGCACAAGGCCGGCTCTCAAAAACTGGCTCATAATAATATAGACTTTCTTTTTAATTAAAATTAAAAAAAATACAACGTGCATTGTAGCATATTTTGTACTCCATCGCTCGAAAGTTCTAAAAAAATATGTCGGTTGAGCATTCAATCTACAAACATTGAAAGTTCCAACAAATCCACGCCACATGGTGACTCTACACGACGTTTATCACTTGTTGATAGACACGTGGCGGGACCACGCGGTGTAGGTGGTCTAAAAATAACCCGCGAGACGCCCTTGTCGATACATTGTCAACTTAGCGGTATATTTAAAGGAGTTTCATTTTATTTATACGAATGATCCATAAGTGGAAGCTTTTTACAAACGTGTCTTAAGTTAAGTGGAATGTTTTTTTGTATGATCGTAAGTTACGTTAAGTGGAACTTTTCAATTTATTTCCGTTTTTGAAACATTGTAAATAGTCATCACTCATTTTTAGATATGTATCTACCTCAATAAATTAGTGTTGTTTTATAAATGACAATAAATAAAGCTAAAGAACGTAAGATATACTTACATTTAAGGCTAACAATAACAGCTTTTGTCTTAACAAAATACACATTGAAGTCTATAATGTCAAAAAATGCTTCAACTTTCTTTCCATTAAGTATAAAATGAACTGCGACTCAAGTTACAACAACTTGAGCCCAACACGATAAAGAAATTAAGGATGTTGTTATACAAATATAGATGTTTATTTATGAGCTCTTAGTCTGGCGACACACATGTGGTTATTTATTAAAATGATTTATTACTTTGACGAACGATTTTTTGTTGGATGTCGTACTAATATTATTCAAAGAGGTAAATTTATTTACATCTAAATATTATCATCAATAATTCAAAGTACGGTATTCTAAATAGAAATGTTTCTTCCTTTACACAAGTGTTGTATTTGGACTTATAGTTTTTTTTTTTTAATTATTTAACATCGTTACTTAGTTATAGTTTATTTTTTATTTTTTTGATTTAGCTAGTCTTGTTAAAACAAAGTAGGTAGTCACTTACATATCTATGTATAATATGATCGAAAATCTGTAAGGAAAATGTATAAATTGAAAGTAAAAATAGGCCAAATGGGTCACTTTAATTCAATTTCCAAGTCAATTTACGGTTAATCGTCTTGCAAAAACAGAAATCTCATCATCTGTCATTATTCCCACGTCGCCAATTTCTCCAGTTCTGACAGTTAATTAATATCAAGTTAAAATTTTCCCAACGCAGCCTCGTTTGTTCCTTCCCCTCATTTGTGCAGTCCTTAAGTGCAGTTGGGACTTTTGATTGGGACCCGGGAGACGGTCGTCGGAGTTCAACAATGAAATAAAACTCACTATTTTGTCTATTTTCGCCAACAACGTAGGGGTGGCGGTTTAAATTTACAAAAAATAGATTTATCAGAAAAGCTTGGTGATTTTAAATCGATTTAAACCGTCTTAAATTAAAAAAAAAACTTTTTTTAAATAAAAAAATAGGTTTTTAAAATTTTATTGTTATTTTCAAACGATCAAATATGTAAGAATTTATCTTAAAAATGTACAAAACAGACTCGGTAACTACTTTTGGCTTTGAAAATTTTCAAGACATTAAAATATTTATAAAAACTGTGATAGATTATTCTTATTCTTATGTTGTGCACATTATTTCACCAGTGCCCGATTTTCAGCGAAACAGTTCACAACCCTAGCGTCTACTCAAGTAACGGACACTGTAGCTAATAAGCAGAGCCAATAAATAAAGTTTTAAATAAAAGGAAAGAGTAATACCATCACAAAACACTTAAAAAGCACTGTGAGAGTTAATTATTCTACTAATTTAGAACGAAACGTGTACTACTAAATAATTTTAAAAGTTTTTGCTGATTTTAAAATACCGTTTTTCCGTTTAAAATTATATTGTTTGATTATTTTGTAATTGAAACTAATGGCTTTCATAAAATGACTACTAGACTTGCAATACCAGAAAAATCGTTAAATATAGAGTTTAGGTCTCTGGGAGAGACCTGTGCCCTCTGCAGGATTGTAGGACATAAAACGGATTTCAGCCATGTAAAGGTAGATTTAATCATCATCAACTCATTATTAACCCATAGTTAGGAACGCGTCGCTTCTCACATTGAAAATTGTTAAAAGTCCTAGTCTCAGTAGAAACGGAAAATACACGGAGAATCGGTCATCGAGAGCGATAAGCAAAAATCTCGTCGAAGTGACTAGTTGCACGTTTAAAGTAGCGATAAATTTGTTCCACCGACGCCGTCCAGCGTTCCCAAAGTGACAAACGAGCCGGCGAGAGATTTGTGAACGACTACGAGTTTACACCAATCGGGTAGCAAAGCCAATTCAGTGGGTACTCGGTACTTACCGTGATAAACTAGTTTATGTTGAGTTGAATTAAATATGCGGTACTTTAATTATACGGTTTGTTAATGGTTCACTTAATTTGAAGTAAATAACGTGTTCGTTTGAGGAGAAATATTTATAACATTTTGAATAGGCATTAACTATTATTTTTCGTGGTGGACTGATGACCTGAAGAAGACAGCGGGAAACCGCTGGATTCAGAAGGCACAGGACCGGTTGGAATGGTGCCACTTAGGGGAGGCCTATGTTCAGCAGTGGACCTCAAAAGGCTGATGGATGGTTGGATTATTTATCGTGAGAGACGTGTTTCTTCTTTACTAGAACTCTAAAACGTTGCTTTTGCTTGTGTATGTCTCGTAATATGCAAGATCGCAAGCGAAATTACATAACGCTAGAAACGCATAGAATTGTAGAACAGATTTCAGTCGTAATACCGCGACTTTCCTATGCTCTAATCAACCCGATGCACGATGTAGAGAATAAAACATACTATCTCCGCAAAGAAACAAGAAACAAAACGTAAATAAACCAAACTTGTGAATCAATTCGTTTGAAAACCCTAGTTGTCACCTTATATGTTATAAGGAATGGCTACTTGCACGTTTAGTGGCGATAAATCTACTCAGTAGGAATAATAGAAGTGGATCCGGGAATGGTCGGGGATCACAGGATACTCGATTATCTCTGAGAGTTTGGTATCAAGTTAACTTCGGATTTATTTGACGTACATCGCTAAATTCTTGTTGTTACATCCTAACCTCTTCAATATATACTTTGGAATGGGTAACTACATGGTAACTACCTCTTTCATTTGACATTTAATCATCTAACAATGTAAATAAAATCGTATAAAATATTGTACCTTAACAAAAGCGGCGCACTTAATTTGCACAATAAATTTTCTACAGTATTTTAAAGGAAAAACAGTCCTGTTAAAATGGGAACAAAAGCTTTCAAACTGATCCTAGATTTCGGATAGCTATCCGGCTAGTCTAAAAACTAGTAAGAAGACTAAGCGTACGTGTAAACTGTCGATAAATTTAAGCAGTGAAGCTAAAAGCAACGAGTCCTACAAACGGTTCCGAAGTAATAAACGAGCGAGCGGGATTTGTTCCGGCACTGGAACTTTAGACCTTTCGGCTATCTCCAGTGAGTTTGTCTTTATTTACTTCTTAAGATTAATTGGTTTTTTATAACGACATGTACCTAGTGTAAACACAAAAACCTTAACTTTGGAACGAAACCTTGATTTCGGTATTACTTTTTTATATATAAAAGTAGCAAACGGGTATGCAGCCTACCTGATAGTAAATGGCCACCGCTGGTCATATCCCTTTCACCGTTCCCAAATTAGATTAGAATTTTGTCTGAAATGAGCACGCAATCCACCGGATGGTAAGTGACCAATGTCGCTTTTAGACACATGATAAACTCCAGATGAGATTAGAATACTGCTTGAGGTCCCAACCTTCACCAACAGATGCGTTACTAACTTGCTACCCCTAAGGACTGAGCGAACGTGTTAACTAACCATAAATTTAGCCAGTGAAGCTAAAAGCAACGAGTCCTACAAACGATTCCGAAGTAATAAACGAGCGAGCGGGATTTGTTCCGGCACTAGAACTTTAGACCTTTTGACTATCTCTTGTGAGTTGGTATTTATTTACTTTCAAGTACCTACAATCTTACTTAAAGTTTTTTTAGAGCTATATCTACAAACGTTATTTTTATTAGAATAAACGGCTAGTTTTTTTTACAGTATTGTTCTAAGTGATTAGATTATTTTGACCTTAAGCTATTGTAACAAAATGTGTATCATAACAAGATATATAAATAAAATAAACATAACATTTGCCACATAATAATTATATTGAACAACAACAAACGCAAAGCTTACTTGGCTTAAGCTTGATTCTTGGAAAGAAACCTAGTTAATCGCTTTGCAACTAATTAATTCCGATGTTACTTAAGTCAGTTCCCTTCAACAAAGTAACATATATTCGCAATTTCGCAGGCATGTATATTTTCTGGCATACATTTATTCATTTATTGTAATGTATTATACATAGATATTAAACGCAAGGTGGATTTTAATTTAGCTTTTCTTTATCTTTGGTAAAGTTTGTATTTTATGATCGATTTTATATATTTATTCAACGACTATATAACACTATATTACCTACTTAACAACTTCACATTCATAGTTTCAAACTACTTGACCTATAGCTCCAAAGTAGTTCTTGTCATACAATTTTTCACACGCAGATACATAATTTATGTAGGGTATTTTACCCGGAACTGAAATCCAAACCAATCATTTAAAATTCTGCCTTTTCGGGAGTCGAACCCCCGGTGCGCCGTCCATAATGTATATTTCATATATTGTTTTTCCTTAGTCAACCTAGTCAGAATTTTAAGAAGTTCTCTTTAAAGTTATAAAAAGTTATGAAATAAGCTCTTTTAAGCAAAACTTTGTAGTTAAACATGTCAGAGGTGATTAATTTTTCACGTTGTTCTGTGAAAGTCCAATACATTAATAAAGGCAAAAAAGATAGGTTCGGTCAACAAGTCTTAGAGCATGTCTACCAAATGGAACTCTGTCATGTCTACCAAAAGAATGTCTTCCATTGGACTCTTTTTCGTAGTTTCTACTAGTCTCTTAGTTACATTGTGTTTTATTAATAAACTGGATCTTGTTAAGGCTTCAACAGTCGATTGCCGGACATAGCTCTCGCTAACCTGTGACGCCTCAATTTGTCGTAAGTTGCCTGATTCCAGCCCATTTTGACCCCCTTTTCAGGTCATCAGTCCACCTCATTAGGGGTGATCTGAATTTCTTTTGCCAAACAAAGGCGCGGTACCACCTGATGGTAACTAGCGACTGCAGTCCATGAACATCTACAAGCATCTCCATATAGAACAGAGTTCTATCTGAAGTCAATCACAAAAGTATTGTTACTCCATTAAGAGTAGGTAGTACCTATTAAGTAGTATTAAGATGACCGCCTCATATGAAAGTGAGTCATGCTCTAGTCCGATAGTCGCGAGCAACACATTTCCACTACACTTTGGTAACTCTGAAATATTTTATTAGTAACTTATTTATTAAGTACCTATTTAGTCCGGTAAATTAAAAGAAAGGTAATTAATATCAGGAAAGATAATCTGAAAGCGGTAGACGGGGCGCAAGTTTGATCAACGACTCAACTTTCTCAATGACACCTCATAAATTCTTAAGGAACTGCAAATTTTGAGCTAAAAGACTCATGACGTCGAATAAAACGTGTTGAGAGTGTACTATTAAGTTTCCAGTTAACTTTTCATTAATTGCCGAAGCAGGACCATCTGAATATTACATCGAGTTTGACTTTACTTCAGAAATTCGCTGGAATTTTTAAAATGTTCGCAGATTATTTACAGTAGACTGGATTTTGTTATGAACTGTTCATTTTAACTTCGCAAAACTTTTAAAAAGCTTAGTTATTTCAGTTATTGCATATTGTTGAGTAAATACTTTTCATGCAAATCTGGGTTTCGTAACGGTTAGCACTGATCCTAATAAGTGATTTTGTGTGCTTGATTAAAGTACCAATTAGTTGAATTGATAATGTTATCTATCGAGCGATAAATACATTACTTCTAGTTACCATGTACCTACTATATATTCTATACCATGGACTATATTACATTCTCCTATAGGTATACGTAGTTATTAGTTTAACTACGATATCTTAAAATAAAGATTGTATTTAAATCTTTGTAGTTACGTGGAAATTATTTATAGAGCCTTAATTTTCTTACTTATGTAAATTAAATCTTCATATAGAAAAGTATGTAAAATAAAGTTTTAATAATATAACAAGTTTTTAAGTTAGGAAAATATTTTTGTTAGACACATATACAATAATCACGGCCAAGTATTTTATTTAGGGCAAAAAAAAACCAGGAACTGCTTTTATTGCACACAATAATAACGATGACCAATATTAAAATAGTATGTCTACATAATATTCACTTCCTCAAAAGCTGTTGGCTCGTACATTTACTATTATTGAGCAATAAACATCATAACTAGTTAACATGAAAGTTTCACGCATTCACACATTACGGTCCTTGTACAATACATAAAACATCACTTTAAGTACATTATGTGCGAGACACGTAATAAAACTCATGAAGTTAAAACACACTTGACCTAAACTGTCCAGTTATCAATTCTGAAAAATTGAATTAATCATGAATTTACAAGTTTCCACATTTTTATACAATACTACAACCGTATCAAACCGCAACTCATAGTTTCATGCACACGGAAAACATTTTTTTGGTCCGATTCGACAGTAGGTATGTATGATACTGACCACATCGCAATTACAAGCAATACGGCCCACAAGGGGCCGGCTATACAGCAGACATAATTAATTAATTATATTATTTTTGTAGCTACACTATATGTCGTATATAAGCAGCAATAAGAAGCTGCAGGGATATTATACGTAACCATAGGTTTACGATTTTTATTCCTTGTCGTGTGATGTAGTTATGGAACTTATGAGAAGCATAGAGTTATTGTGTGAAAACATAAAGCTCGCCAAGAGCACTGAATCTAAATAAGTTATTGACCTAGTGCGATTTGAACTCAATCATAAAGGGTTCTGTATCATTAAATGT
>DWPV01001896.1:0-18858 GCA_018251915.1 Urbanus proteus proteus
CCGCTAACAAATGACAAAACGGACGTTGAGGCTCGGGGAATGTTTGTCAAGCGGTCGGCGAGTGTTATTTAACGGTTGCCGATTAAGTTATAAATGGAGGGTTAAGTTGACATTACCGTCTATACCTATAAATTAATTATTAATTATATCAACAAACTAAGTATATGGGTTAACAACAATAATTTGAGTGCAAATAAAATGAAATTGCCTGTCTAAATTAATTATTTCATATTTTCATGGTACGTGTATTTTCTAATATATTCTTTGTTTCTGTTAAATATTTTCACGATTACCTTAAGAATGATTTAGTAAAATAAACTTTGAAAGACCAGTGACTACATAGAATATTCAGAGCGTATTATTTTCTGAACTAATCTTTGGGGGATTCACTCATACTGTACGTGTTTGTGAAAAAATCAAAAACACGTTGCGGGTTTGTCAAACCGCTAACAAATGACAAAACGGACGTTGAGGCTCGGGGAATGTTTGTCAAGCGGTCGGCGAGTGTTATTTAACGGTTCCCGATTAAGTCGTTATAAATGGAGGGTTAAGTTGACATTGCCGTCTATACCTATAATTTAATTAATAAATATATTAACGTATAGAACTTCAAAAGTATTTGATGTGTTAACATTAATTGGAGCTATAATGAAATCGGCTCTCTAAATTATTCATTTCATATTTTCATAGTACGTGTATTTTTCTTATTAATTCAATAATTTTATTTCTTTCAAATAATTTTATGATCATCTACAGAATAAAATATAGTAAAATAAACTCTGGGAATTCAATAATTAATTAACAGCAATTACGATTTCAAATGCTTGTTTTGCTGAGAAAAAAAAACAATTAAGACCGTTTTAGCTTCACATGAAATTGAAATTATAATATTCCATAATCATGGAAATGGCATTATACATATGATATATTATAAGAAAACATATTTTAATTACTTAATTATAGCACAATGTTATAATGATTACAAAGTAACACGACATCGCTTGGGGAATGTTTGTCATCCGGTAATGAGATATTATTGTGAATGAGGCCATGTAGCCCGCTAGCGAAAACTTGTAATAAACGTTGAAATCTGATGGTTAATGTTAGTAGGACAGATACTTAAGTTTAACATTCTATGAGAAATAAAGAGCCGATGTCGTTTCAAATAATTTAATGCATAACAAGAATAATTGTTTAGATTAGTAATCGATGCATTTTTCATTGCTGAGAATTTGTATTCTATCAGAGTAAAATGGTATGTCATTTTATTGATAATTTTTGCTTTATTTAACTTCAAAAATTTCAAAGGTTTGCTTTAATTTTTACCTGTTAAAAATTATGATGACATGTTGCAATAATAAAACAATATTATTGAAACATATAATCATAATTTTTAACAACTTTAAAAGGTGTACAGAATCTAACCGTATCGTTAGCGTAGGAGTTGGTTATCATACCATGCATCAAATTATTACTTCTTCAGCATATTCGTCCCTTAAATCTTAGAGTGTAAGTTCGAAATTTACTCCAAAATGTTGTACTGTAACCATAACATTGTTACAACTATTAAAAAGTAACAACACGTCATTGCCGCTCGGGGAACGCTTGTCATGCGGTAATGAGATGTTATGGCGAATGGGGTAACCCAACAATTAAGTTGTAATGAACGTACAGGCCGTCGAAATCTGACGGGATATGATTAAATTGTTTACTTAGGCCCTATTTTGTTAGTGCTATTGAATTTGATGGGTTTGTTAAAATTTTCATAATGGGCATATTTTGTTCAGATTTCAAACAATTTTGCCATAGGTATGAGGGTTTTTTGTTTTATTAAGGGTAGAAATTATGTTTAATTTAATACACGAACATATAAAATTGTTTATCTATACGACGTATCTTTAAATTTTCTGAAAATTATAACAAGAAAGTAAAGCTTATTATGTTTATTTAATGTAGATAGAAGTATATTTGATTGAAGTAGTAATGCCACTTAATTCAACTTATTTTAACAACAAACACACGGACGTAAAATCACAATCTTAAATCTAGAACAGCTCATAATAACTCATCAGTAATATTCATGAAAACCTTCAATACACTAAATGACAAAAATAAATCGTTTAAACGCACGTTGTCAAATAACACGTCTAACTAAGCCGTCGAGTTTTGTATTTTGTCACCGCATGTGTTATATATTTTGTTTTTCTATAATCCCAAACGTGTACACGTAGTCTCTGTAAATCCTCTAGAGATCAGTCGTGAAAAATATGGGAACGGAATTTTGGGAGCCTACGTGGTAAGATGATAAAAATTTGAAATGAAAACCTTGAAACACCCAACGCCTTAAACTGTAATAGATGTCATTGTGAATTGATTTCTAAATGCAATTTTACATAATAAGTTAAAAGCTAGTGAATAATAATTAAGAATAATTGAGGTAAGTACTCAATAGTCAGTAGTGAGGCAAAAATTGGTTAATAATGATCACCTATAATTAGGTATATCTGTTTACAAATCAGTATCTGCGTTGTTTTCATTCTGACCTGAAGAAATCTGTTACATGATACATCGAATATAATTTTGCTAAAACAAAATATAAGATCAAATTTGAGTATTTATGTAATATCCGCTGGACGGCACTCGCATTTAAAATTAATATTTTTTATACCAAAAAAATCCTCCAATTTCATCAAATCCCCCATTGATTGAAAAGTTTATATGTCAAGCCTTCACAATACCCGTTATTTTATTCGTCAGAAACGTTCGGTTTTGTCATGATTATTCTATAATCCAAAACACGTATTACTAGCGGTGTCTGAGCGATCCTCTGGAGATCGACCGCGGAAAATATTCACCGAATTTCCCTATGAAATATTCCACCTCACCCTCTCCCGTTAATCCCAGGTTAGTGAGGGCGCGCTACCTATAAATTGGTTTGTTATTCCCACTCGACGGAACGCGGTGTTTTCAATGCCTTTCACAGCGCTGTTTGCTTTTGATTACATTTATCTGCGTTAGCTGTGTTGAAACGGAACGGACGGCTCTCGCTAGAGGTTGGTCGGAAATTTTAGAGAGATTTTTCGGTGTCCGCTTCAGCTGGTTTTAATTTGACTATGTGTTTTTCTACCGAAGAATTCCGCTTTGTTTTCTTTGTTAAGAGGTATGTTGAATTTTATTTTTTTCTATTCCGTAGAAGTTGGTTATTTTGGTGTTTTATAGTAAAGTTGCTAACGTTGCTGATAAAAAGTTATTTTAAATGGAATAAATACAAACTTCATAATATTTAAATATCAGTTGAGAATTATGTCTACTTATTGCTACTTGGTCACTAGAGCTTATAGTCAGATGCCTATACAACCTCAAATATAATTGGAATATTACCAAAGACCACCTACAAATATGTTGGCACACCTGTAAAAGCTTAAAAGTCACTTCACTACCTTATCACAGTCACCAAGAACCCTGAACACGGAAACATATTGGTACTATTATAACAGAAATATATGTGACGGTGATACCGCAAGTTACTTCTGCTCCCTGTATTATCATAACTTTCAAGCATACATGATACAATACATCGATCATATCTTAATTAACTGTTTCTATCTGCATCTTGTATGCAATAACGCCTTTATCGCCTTAATTGCAGCTGAGATCACACTTAGTTCTCTTTTGTGCCGTACAATTCAGAGCGTTTTGTACTGTTGTCAAGCACAACCGTTTGAGTTGCGCTTTCATTAGTCGCAACTGTGCGAGTGAAGTCAATTTCACCACACACATTAACCCTACACTCTTTATAACTTCAACACTGTATCTTCTACAATAACATGAAACACACTTTTATTTTTGATTCCCAATCATAATACTACGAGATATCAAAAAATCAAAGTTGTTCTGTCCAATTACGATTGGTATCGTGTAAAATTTGGGTCGCGTTGATAATTAAATTCGACAGCCAAAAATTGTACCAAATTCAGAAAGTGTAAAATTTTGTAGCTTTCAATGTTATCAATCAACGTAAAACTTACTTTTTTTTATTAAATCTACGGATTTTCTACAAATTTATGTTTATAAATCACAACTTTGGTAAAGAAACAATGCAATTTTAACAAATTGTCTTTTCAGGAAACAATATATCTTTAGTCGTTAAAAGGTGCATATTAAGTCCAAATTTTTGGCCAAAACAGAGCCCATTAAAACACTACCGGAAAAGAACGATAGTGCGGTAGGCACTATCGCTCCGTCTATCTCTGGAGCCGCATGCGGAACGGATCGCCGTGGATCGTTGTCGACGAAAAATGTTATCACAATGATTTACAAGCACTGCTTATACAAAAATTTATAGAAGCACCCAATTTTTACCAATATGTATTATTGATAAAACATAGGTATACTGTTATCCTTAGATAAGGATATTTTAAAGATTTTGTTGATAAACTGCCGTATAAAAAGTTCAGCGGTAATGTGCCAGAATATGAATAAAAAAATTTGAAGTTAAAATTTCCTGATGATCTTGATTTTGTTTGGAGCATATTTTCTTATTTATTTAAAAGTATCTTGATTTTGGAAATTTTAAAACTGGACTGGACAATTAAGAGAGGCCATAATATAAAGGCTTCACCGCACGCATACGGAACACAGGGTCCTACCTGAAAACCGTCACGTAAGACTAATCCACTAGATCTTCATGCTCTGAATTTTAAACTCTGCCTAAATAAGGGTGTTCTAACATTCACGTAATGAGGCGAATTTCGTACAAGCCTGCAGAGTGCTTTGACGTATGGTAATTTTGACACGTCCAACCCTACTGGAATTAGTAGCACCTGATCCGGCCAAAATTTTTAAAATATTTACAACGTTGAGTGGTACCTCGTTTAATGAAAATTTGTGTGGTATGTGTGTGGTATTTGTGAGTTTGAATTGCTATGAAAATTAAAAATGTGTTTAAGTGTATGTGAGAACGTTTTGTGATTTCAATACCTTAATTTTGTTTATGCTATTAATGCAAAATTAAATTGCATAAGTGGAGAAATAATTTAGAAAGAATTCTCAAATTTAAGTTTCTACGCCACTCCAGGTGCATTTCATATGAAATTTAAGTAAAAACGCTTTAATGTCGTATTATTTTTTTACATTGAGATGACGGATAAAAGTTTTTTTGATTATTTTTTGCATTCGTAATGAAGTTTTAGCTTAAAAAATGAAGTTTTAGCTAATAAAACGATAATTATTTTAAAAGGCATTTAACTGAACTCATATTTGGGAAAATTGTCGTTATAAACGTTAACCATGTTTTCCTAACGTCCCTGAAATCCTCTACAAAAAAAAAACGCGTAAAATTAAAAAAATATATATAAAGAACTCTGACAAACCCCACAATACAAATAGCAGATTTTTAATTTCTGATTCGTTCTAATCTTCACATGAAGTCATGTTCGTGGATAGCGGCCTACGCACAGAATATAAATTGTGTCATTCCGCAAAACCCTAATGGAAAAGCAGATTAAATAATTCAGCCGTAAGAAATTTTGAGCCCATAACGGCTTTCATAAATAATGAGGTTGGCACACAGGGCGAGAGCTTGTCCACATTAGGCTTATGTTGAATTTTTGCGAACCTTTCGATACGTTTTTGGTTGAAAGGATCGAGTGTGTGGAGTTAAGTACTCGTAACGGTGTTCGATGAATTTGTAACATTTTCTTCTTCATACAAATGTTTTTTACTTTTATTGTAAATCGGTCTTTCAATCTTCATAACAATTTTTATTTAACATTTTAGACTTTAGTCAATAATCTCATTAAGTCAATAATCTCTTCAAATCAAAACGTGATCAAAGCACCAACACACTATTGTTTGAAAACAGAAATAGGTGAAGCCATTATTTTATCTGTAAATAATACAACAGTGTTCACTTTTACGGGATAAGTTTAAACCATATTTCTGTTAAAGTAGATGGCGCTACAATACTATTTGCGAGTGAACTACCAACATTATGAGTGAAGGAAACATTCTCTTGGTAAGATACTTTCTACAATCTTGTTATATTTAATATCTATCGCTGACTAGGAGAATCGCTGATTAGAACGGTATTAGATAGAAAAAAGAACGTCAATACACAAGGCGGTAAAAAATTTCAAAACGTTTTTACAAGCTATAAGCTGGACATTTATAAGCTGCCCGTGTGCTGGTAGGGTTGGGTGCGTTTACGATGATACAGTCATTACGCCGAAATCGTTTTATGCCCTCAAAATAAAATTACTTCAGTACGTCGAGAATACAGAGTAGTGGTTAATTTTACGTCTACATTAAATTTCGTAAGGCACAATTACTTTATTCGTCCGCTGTTTCGTAGTTATCGCGTTTTTATTGCACGTTTGAAAAATTACTTTTGGGGACCACGCGATAATTTTTTACGTTTTTTTATTAAGGAAAACTAGCTGATCCATGCGGTTTCATCCGCGTTTAAAAAGTAAAAAAAAAACATATTTAAACTTAAATGTCATCCGCGATGGCACGCGCACGTGCGTGGAGCGCGCGCCAATGGATTTTTCAAAAATAAAAATAGCCTATGTTACGCCTTAGACTTTCTGCTATCTTCCAGTGAAAGTCCTGTCAAAATCGGTCTAGCCGTTTAGAAAATTACCTCAGCCAAACAGACATACAGACTGACCGACAGATAGACAATATAGGTATCGTGTGTAATTTTATATGCATTGAGTGAAAAATTGTTATTTTGAAAACCCAAACACTTCAATTTTATTTATTTGTATAGATGACTCCGTAGGAAGGAGGTCTGACCTTATCTGGAGTTGATTACAGATGTCTATGAGCGGCAGTGGCCACTTACCATCAGGTGGATTGCATGCTTGTTACTTTACTTGAACAAAGAGATCTATCGATAAGAAAACGATTTAACAATGTCCCGTCTTCCATTTTACTAAATAAATTGACTAAATAGTTCAAATTTACAATCGAACTGCGCGCCGTTTGGCACTGCTGCAGCTACTACATCTAATATAGTGTTCCGGAGTCGATTCCCGGCGGA
Source organism: Urbanus proteus proteus (assembly GCA_018251915.1). NCBI lineage: Eukaryota > Metazoa > Arthropoda > Insecta > Lepidoptera > Hesperiidae > Urbanus > Urbanus proteus. The sequence goes on from DWPV01001896.1 coordinate 7,046, forward strand.
AGCAAATGTGTGTTTACATAAAGTTATTTGTTTTCGATTTGGCTATGTTCGCTGTAAATTTGTGTTTTCATTTTGATCTATAAACCAAGAAATTCTAGGATATATAAGACTACACGCTGATCGTATCTTACAATCTTGCCACATTAATCTAAAAGCGATTATTGTTAAGGAATAAAAGTTTTTAAGTGATCACGTTTGGTCTAATTAAGCGCTTTGGCTGATACATCTAGCCATATATCAATATGGCTAGATGATATGAGATGTCGATAGCATGAAGCGTATACGACTGGTAGAGTCAGAATAGTACAAATCAGAGGTCACCTATATCGAGAAATCTTGTAAGCGAGCCGAGCCGAGTCTACGAGCGAAAGGCGAAAAAATTTGTAAGTTACTCCTATGTGAAATATTCTACACCAGTTTTCGCCCGCAGCTACGCTCGCTTTATATATGGTGTTTGTATACTCCAGGCGTAATTCTAATGCAATTCAATCAAGTGGCCGTCGGTGTAAAACTAGGTAGGTTGTAGATATAAAAGTTACTTTTCTATCCCTCAGGAGTAGTATCTTTTTTCGGGATGAAAGGTACTCTATGTACTATTCTGGACTCCTAGGAATGTGTGTGCAAAATTTCATAACGATCAGTTGAGTAGTTAAAGCTTGAAGGCGTTATAAACAAATAAACGGACTTTCGCATTTATAAAAATGAGGATACAATAGCATTCGTTGTATGCTATTGTGCGTAGAATTAATTACCTGAGATATATACTTAACTCACCTTAGAAAGAGTGTTAAGAAAAAACACGCCTCGTGTACAATCGTCCTTATTTACGTCAAAGATAAATAAATCAAAAGTCACAACTTCGTTCCAAAATCAGAACATGACTGAATCCGATAAACTGTTTCGTTCCGAGTCACCGGATAATTATCTTCCGTAAGTTGATATTAACAGTCGGCTGAAATAATTGAACTTTTTCGATTGCATTACGCCGAAATGATTGATGGGGCCAATAAACATTCCGCTGACTACATCCACCTGAGTCTACGGCAAATTGACCGAATATAAGCTGAAATATTTATGAGGGGAAATGTTACAGATTTACAGGTATCGGGCGGGCGATAAAGTATTTTTTGGAAAGGAATGTTCAATTGATAATGCCCATAAATTATTTTATAGGATTTTTCTATGAAATATGAAAATGAGCTTCTTTTTTATTTATTTTTTACCCTTGCTTGCAATAACCCAAAACCATTTAATGTGAAAAGAATTTAGGTCGCCCCGGATTGATCGATGGATTGACAAACAATTAATTTAGTAATCGAGCCCACATGATAAGGAATTTCATAAACAAAAAATCTTAAATGTTTGTGTAACTATGTATATTAATTCTAGTCAATATTTCTATTTACATAAATCTTTTGACTTGGTATAATATATTTTACTCACCCCAGGTAGTGTCCTTTTTTCGTGGAGGGCGTTTTGAGCGCTTGATGCACTTTCTGGATTGAAGTATGTCAGGAAAGCACATCCTGTGAACAAAATAATATTATTATTAGCATATCTTACAACATATTACAACTTGACATTAACAACTTCACTTGTTCTCTAACAAAAAATAAATTACAATGCTTTTAAAATACAACTTTACACGTTTTTCGACGAATTGTCCTCTAAATATTTGGCTGGTTGGGAATTGAAGCCGGATATCGGACGATATGATGAACGCTACGCCGTGTACATAGACATTACTTTGCACTAAGTACGAAAATTTATAATTAATTGTATAATAAGAATTACAAATAGGTATATATAACTATACAGGTTCAAAAATTGGACAACATTATTAATGACTTTATTTCATTATTTATGTAAAGTTAACTTTACTTAAAAGAAAAAAAGAAACAAATGAAAAAAATAACACCAATAAAATTTGATCCAATAATCAGTTAACTTTCCTGAAATAAACGAATATTTCTCAGAACCAATATAAAGATTTCATTATCAAGTTCATTCAAAGATTTCCTAATTATAATAGTACCCCATTACATAAATATTCGAGGCTTATAAAACTTAGTAGACATTGACACCTTTTACAAATTTCATTTCATCAGCTGACAGCGAAAAGCTTAACATCTCAAGAAGTTTTCAACGTGTTCTTCACCTTTTTATTTTTGAAAGACGATTATAGAAAGTCTGAAGTTCGCCGCGTTTGTTCTTATTAAAGGAACATCAAAGAAATGGACGACCAAATATAACTTCTTATAATTGACTCATTTGTTCATTTTAGATTGACTTGTTCTTCTTGTTTATTTATGATAATATATACGGTGAATAAAGTCTTAATAACAATCAGACGTGAATGATGTTCATATTACAGATGTGAATAAGAAATTACGAAGTCAACAATTATATAAAATATTTTTGATCTAGCCTTTTGTGTGTTAATCTTTTTCCACTAGGAGAGGATTGTTGTCAACGCATTATTGTCTCACTGTTGAGCGCGAGTCTCCACTCACAGTAAGAGGGATTTAGGCCTTATTCCACCGCGCTGGCCAAGTGCGAATTGGTAGACCTTACACACCTTTGAGAACTTCAAGAAAATCTCAGGTGTGCAGGTTTCCTCACGATGTTTTCCTTCGCCGTTAAAGCAAGTGATAATTAATCTTTAATACGCACATATAACAGAGATTATTCATATGGAATTTTAATCTCGGACCTCCCGATTTCAAGTCCTCTAGGAGCAGTGATAGCCTAATGGTTGAACCATTAGGCTATCACTGCTCCTAGAGAAGTGGATTACTAAAAAAAACCTATGGTGATCAAATGCGAATTGTTGAATGGATTACATCTGTTGCATTCTGAGAATAGATGTAACCTATCCTAAACCTTTCTTTTCAATGAATTCGTTAGGTTTTACCCATTTCGATCAGTCTGTATTTATTTAATAAATTAAATAAACGATACCTTGAGCAATAAAATAACACCATCTCGTATGTAATGTCGATGCTTACATTGGGTGTCCTCATATTTATGGACTTGTAATCGGCGTATGCTGGGGTCATTAATTGGTAAGAAAGATACGATTCGATGCGAATGAGGTTTTTTGTATACTTATTTAGTAGAAATAGTTGCATAAATAATGAAAAAGTTTTTTGATCGGATAAAGACGACGATACCAATAAATGTAGGAAGACCCTTTGGGTGCACTCGGTAGGATAGAACAGGCTATCCCTGGCATTTGCCCCTGTTTATTCAAAAAATTTTTTTTTTATGTAGAGCTTTTCTATTACTACGGAAATAATGAAAGAGCTATAATGTATTATTACCACACAACGAAAGAAAGATACTTGAACACAGATTTTGGTTTCTAACAGAAGTGTTTAATAAAAAAAAACCAGCAGTCGTTACATTTAAAAAAGGATGTTTAACCAAAACGAACTACAGAATAAATAATATACCACGGCCTAGTATCTACCATCCGAATTCCCGTTAACAAATGGGGCGACACCCTAAACCAGAGCTGTGGCGGCCATCTTGGATCGCTAACGGGTTCATTTCCTGCGCCTATACATTTCCGTTTCATTGGACGCTGCCAACTCATATTTTTTCAGTTAACACAAATACACGGACCGCCGGAACAAACGGAGCGGTTAGGCGAATTAAATACAACTGTAAAATCTCGATACAGTAAGGAAAAAGGAAGTGTATAACGGAGAAACATCTGTATCTTATCTTGTGTGGGGAAATTTTGTTCGTATAAAGAGCGAACGAGCTTTTAAAAGGTTTACAAGTACTTTAAGATATATGTGTAAAATTATGTCATGTATTGTATTTAGATTTTTTTCAAGTGGATATAAGGCATTCAACAGCTTACTTGAAGACTTGAAGAGCACAATCAGTGTGTAATCACAAATTATCGGGCATAAGATCCTCTTAATACTTTTTATTAGATAGATAGTAACCAATTTCATTTAGAACTAGAATTTTCCCTGAGGCTGTACAAGGTATATGACATTTCCATATCTGAGGACTAAGATGATCGCCTCAATTATATAACTTAACCCTTCCACGGAAACATGGAACTTCTTTACGCTAGATATCGGCATGGCAGTGATATCTAGTAGAACCATACTGGCTTAACCTTTTTTATATGATTTTAAACTTTTATTATCACGGAATTGATACATTTTACTATGTAACGGGTACTCACGATAGGCGGTTTTTTTAGCCTTTAGCGGTTAACATTTTTTAGTTAAGTGGCATGAAATATTTACAGACGATTTTTGAACAAAAAAAAGAGCTATCTAAATCTTAAAAAAAATCTTTTCTTTTTAAAAAATCAGTTGAAAATAAATACTCCAGGTTTTTAAATGGTAGGAAGATATTTTCCAGGTAGGCAATATTTTGCTTTAAACCTAGCCAGGTAGCGGGTAGGCGTGGCAAGCAGACGGGTCAGATAACAAGGAAATAAAACCGGCTGGCAAATTAGTGGCCGTGGTCGATGCAAATTCGACCGGGTTGCGTAAATTAGCAACAAACAACGTTTTCAGTTACCTAAAAGAATTGGGCTACTGGAATGGTATATTCTGGTGCAAATATTTTTAAATGGTCTAATTTGAAGAAATATAAAGCTTTCCAAAATTATATAAGTACCAGAAGTTATTAACATACACTTTTCTTACGATTAGAAAAACAAAAATGTCCTTAGGCATATTATTATTAAAAATGGATGGCATATTCATAAAGGGTTTTTATTCTCGGTATTTGCAGTTGACAATTGATGCCTTTAGGCAATAATACTACCATGAAATAACCTATATGCTAATAAGCTACTTAAATTTCATAAAAAATCCTCTGCTCTGATTTTCAAAACCATTTTCCCTGTACAAGATGGCTTCAACAATCTAAATAATACAAGTTCCAAGCATATTCCTATGTTAATTTCGTTTCTGTTTTTCGGTATCAATTCCAACGCTATTTGCGCTAAATCGCAGTCCGGAACAGTCAGTATTACACAGATTACGCCGGCTTAGATAACAGCGGCCAGGAAATAAAACCCGCAGCTAATTAGTGGTCGATTCGATTTCGACCAGCGAATTAGCTACGTAGGCTCGTTCTGAAATTCTCATACGTGTTTGTATCTTTGTTTGATTTTTCGTGAACTAAGATTTCGGATTGGTGCAGCGTAGTGAAGTTAACTTTGACAGTGGTCCAAGACTGTATGTTGAGATCAATGCTAAGATATGGAAAGTAAAAATGAACATATGTAATCAAATCTAATTCCTATGGACGTCCGTGGCTTCTGCAGAGGGTCGTAAAGGTTATGAAAACGTCGCTGCCCTTGAAAATGAAGTTAAAATTTTTCCTCGCCACATAATTCAATATAAACAGCAAGATAACAATATTATATTAGAAATAGGTAGTAAGTATAACGGTGGTGTTGCAGTTAGAACGTGATGAGTTGCATCAGGTTGGTTAGATTAAAAGTTAATTGTTAGCTTATTAAGGGAGCCTTTCCACTTTACTACTTTACTCGAATGTTGTCAGCTTACCATAAATTATGTCGCCGAGGAAGACGACACCGCGCTTGCTTCAGCGAGAGGTTTACATAAAAATACAGTCTTTGGAGATTTAGTTGAAACTGTAACTAAATTAAATTGAGAAAAGATAGATAAGAAAAAAATACGTCCATATAAGAGAGAAAAAATTCTCACCGATTAAAGAAATTCTTATGGTATGGTATGGTATGGAAAACTAGCATGCAGTCCACCTGATGGTAGGTGGCCACTGCCGCCCATAGATACTCGTGATCGATTTCGAATGTGATTAAAATCCTACCTAAAATCGAACACAATTGCTACCCTAGAGAAGTTAAGGAACAGGAGCTAAGTTAAGACACAAACAGAGTGCTGAACATTGCTGTTATTAAGCAGAGATAGATGCCTTTGGTAGTGCCACCGAGACAACCAAAGAGTTCTACCACCTTTAAATTTGACCAGTGTGTATGAAATGAGAACAATAGTTATGACTTATGACGAAAATCAGCACGGATGCATAAAATTGATTATTGATTGTGATCACGATGCATTTCCATTCGAGATAATGCGAATGTTTCAATGGACGGTAAACGGCAAATTGAAGATGATTGATCACCTCTACGTATGCCAGAACTGATTCATACATTTATGAAGTATTTATTTTATCGACGAATTCTGTTTATTTCTCCGATAATACATGAGACTTCAAATGGGAACAGGAAAATAAGATACAGGATAGATAAGAAGATAAGATAGAAGATATTGATAGGCCTCAAAAAGGCAGAAACTGCTGGACTCTACTGAGTTCTACTGGAATAGGTATTCCGTTGAATTAAGTCCTGTTAGAATACGGGAGTGAGAGAGAGGCGTGGAGCATATTATACCTATCGCGCTTGACGTTGCTTAACTTATGTAGATCGGTTAAGACCTACGCAATACGCAGGGCAAGCGCGCTTCGGTCCACCTGTCCAACCTCAAATAGAAATTTCACCTGAAATTGGCTACAGATATGTTATTATTTATCAGGATTATTCTTAGGAGGTTGAAATACATTGTGTAAGAAATTGTATAATTCCATTACCGCACCCTTCAAATGACAATAATATTTAGTAGCGCTAGATACTGCTCTTAAACAACAAACAAGATATCGGAGGTATTCCAATATGATTCAGAGTTACAATTTTCAAAGACAAATTCTTAGAAGGACCTGGATCAAGTCTGATTATAATCACAAGTATCTATGAGTAACCATCACGTGGACTTCATATGACCACTTGGACAAGACCATATGCATATTTTCTACCTTAATTTAATAAAAAAATATGTGTTATATATTATAACTGTGATGAATGAACGCTCGTTTGGAGTACTCACGCCGCGAGGTGCAGTCGAGTGTGCATTCATTGCTATCGTGTTCCGTTTCAATTGAATAATGAAATGGAAAAAATATTTTTTATAACGAAAGATACTTTTAACCAGCAAAAATATAACGAAATTTTAAAATAGTATTTTTTGACAAAAATCCATTTTTGGGTACAAAATTCCTTTTTTGGGTACTTAAAATTTTTTAACGTAATGACATTCAAATATTTTGACCTAAGATTAACAATAGTTTTGAAATTTGAAACAACGAGTATAAATCTCAGTATAGTCCAGGAGAAGCCTTTTTTAAAGGTTGTATATTATACACCGAATTCGACGTTTACTGACAATATTTAAATAGCCACACTAACGATTGAAAGAAATAAATAATTTGCTTATTTCAATTACACAATAGAAATAAGATAAAACAATTTTCACTTCAGCACAGTTAGCCTTTAAATTATATCAATATGTCGTTGATATGATAATAACGAAAACACATTATCTACATCCTAAAACATCTTCATATTTCGTAGCACCGAAGTATTTAATAGAATCAAGGTTCAATCAAGACGCCCGGGCCGCTCAAAGACACGGCAACGTTAAGTCGAGCCCTAGCGGAATATAGTTATCGCCGAATTAATTACATGCTCTTACACTCTCTCCTACACTCTTACTTTCGGTTTCATCTTCTGTGTTATCTTTGTAATCTACGAAACTATTTCTAGCAGATCTTTACTTGAGATTTATGACATTTGCGTGTGACCAATTTTAATTTAACTCATTCTAATCGTTTTACAACTGCCTTCTGATAGGAGACAATCCTTGTTCTATTATCTCCTTGTATTTTTTTGCCCAGAATTAGTTTCCATTTGTAGATCTCCCTTTCCCATCAGTTATTCTGCTTATGAACAATGCGACGGTACACTGGCCAGTTCGGCTTACTCAGCTTATTTTTTTTCCAATATGGTGCAAAATTACTTAAAAGTCTGTTTGTGAATTATAAAACACAGTCAAACCCAGCTGATTCGACTGCGGCATTGCCGCCACACCTACTAGTACCTGCCTTAAAGCAGTAATTTGCTTTGCTTTATTCTAGTTCAGAGAAATAATGTACCTAATGTTATGGATTGCATGTTCTATGTTCGTTTGCAAATTTCATTAATGAATATGCAAGTGTCCTTACCTTTTTACAATCTTTCTATAACACTTAATTGTACGATGTTTGATCACTTATTTTTGTTCTCAATTTCTATTACCATCAAAATTATTAGCGGTAATCCAATACCTCGGAAAATCTCATCTTGATAAATAATAATCCCATAAAAACCCTCCTTTGAGCGTTTTGTTATCACCGTCCTAATTAATCACTTGGCCTCTAAATTTATAGCTGCCTCGCGAGACGAGACGAGCAAAAACTCGCCACTTGAAAGTCCTTAATCTTATTTAGTTTAAGGCACGACAAGAACTCCATTTTTGTTACCGGATCCTTGACAGGTTATTTAAGGGTACAGGGCTTTATTCTACCCTGAAATAATAGTTATTATCATTTTATAGATAATATGATAATAATTGTAATATTTTTTTATAGTCGAACACAGTGTACCCATAGTTTATCATACTACTATGATTGGATATCACATTTCTAGGTATCGTGTCATGTCTTGTGGAGTTATGTCTATATAATCACACTCTTTACTTTATTCGATAACGCACTTTAAGATAAATAACTTATTATGGACTTATCTGATCGTTTAACATCAGCTAAAATTTTTCATTTCTATTTACAAAAGAAACATTCGAGTAATCTTTTATATGATATTTCCTCCACAAAGTAATTGAAATAATTCGTCACACAAACCCTCTTATCTTACGTTTCGTATTTATGACAAAGTAACAAAGAGTTACTGCAGAGCGACTCGCCAATTTAATTAAAAGGTAAACGAAAAAGCAGCCTTATTCCGAAAACAAGGCGGGCCACAATTTCTTAGAACCGAAATATCACTGCAGTTGGCAACGCCCGTGTTCTATTCCACTAGATCTTATCTTCCCAGCGGTGGACTTAAATGTAATAACGATGGCTCTATTTCAAGCATATTTAATGTCAGATCATAAGGTAAGGACGTCCAATTTTGTCTGGGAAGATAGGAATGCTGTAGGTGTATAAGGTTTAGAGTCCATCTCTTGAAGGGTATTATTGATGTAATTTCATTTACACTTTTTTACAAAATACATTTTTAAGTGAGAAACATTTTTATGCACTTATACATTATCAATGATTGAAGTAGAAAAGATCGAGCTTGTGCATGACCTAATAATTTTACATCCATATCGTTAAGTAAACACTGATGACTATGAAAATCTGAATCATTAGCTTTAAACAACAATCAGATTCTTCTGAAGACCTTCAAACTAGCAGACAACAGCAGAAAAAGTTACTCGTCGATTTGAAGTTTCACCTTTTTCACATATATTCCAAGGTCACCATTTTCACAGTCAAAAGCAAAATTCAAAGCACACTCTGATAAAATTCTCGCACAATTTACTCCATACAAAACAGGCACTTACACACGTTTTTCATTCACCACTTAAAACGAACCGCTTCCATTCCATAATAGAACGGGATAGTCATTGTTTACCCAAACTAAAACGCGGTACGAAATATTTGGTGAAAGAATAGTCGAGGTTTATAATGCTAATAATATTAAGATGTAAAATATAGTACGTGATTGTTCTTCTAACTAATAATGTTACTTCTTTAAAGGAAAGAAGAAACAGAGCTAAATAATAAATAGCATATAATCTATATAAAGTATCAGTATCAACGAAAAGATAAATAATAAATGAAAACATTCCAAATTATAACGATAGAATTTAGTTTACAATATATTTATTGTTTCGTTTTAAAATACTATTTATAAGTAGTTTGACATTTGGGACTACACTTTAGTTAAATCAATTGCTATCTCATATGCAACTGGAATATACTGAATAATTTTTTGAAACGTTCCGTTACATGCATTATTTTGTTTCATTCTTTTCCATCCACAATCTAGTGATCGGGCAGTGGTCGTATATTAAATGGTTTACAGCACTGCAACGTCTGACTCCCTGCAATTTCTGCTAAGGTTTTTACTGAGAATTCTTTTTAGACTTAGCAATTTGCACATTGTTACCCGGTGGTTTACGTTTCCTTTTGCCGTCTGATTTGTTGCTTCACCGACACGTTTTACTTCTACTCCGATTCCGTTAGTGGCTTTGAATTCCTGTTTGCAGCTAAGTGCTCTGGGAAAATGAGAGATCAAGTTGTTATAAAGTCAGTGAAGTGAGAGGACTAAGCGCTAAAAGCTCCATAGCTTTTTATGGAGTAACGTCTGAATAAAAGCCGCTTATCTCGAATGATTTTTGTTGGAAGCGTTATTTTTGCTGCGACTCTGAGTCATGGTTACGGAAATGTAAAATTTTTAGTGTGATATGGAATACGAAATTGTAATCGTATGAGCAATGAGTAATCGTATCTTTTTAGAATTATGCATGTGTAATTATGTCAAATTCATTGATTTTAATATTTAAAATGATTCCGTTTTTATTTTTATTTATATATTTCATTGAATGAATTATCATCTTGACATTAAATTTGGTGATCGTTAGGAAAATAAAAAAATCTGTTTCTATTTTCACAGCAAAGATCCTAGCGCGCATAAATAAGACTTATTTTTCTTGCCAGTAACGCTTTATATACCTATGTATTGTGATTGGTGAAGTGATTAGTGGTCGTTTACTAACAACGCTTTATTTTAAAATATTTGTGTCTTGACCAACAATGTCCTGTTATACGGTTATTTGCAAACGTACGAAAAGATCTAAAAGTTACCCGCAAACCTCTTTCAAGTTTATTACAGTTGAATCGTGAAACAAGCCAAGTCGTGAAGTTTAACCAGCGAAAAGTTTATCCTAACGTAACGTCTAACCGTCCGGCCTGTGGCTAAGAGGCTTTAAAGGTCAAGCAACTGGCTCCTAACGAGATTACGTGGATGTAATCAGAATGGACATTACGCTGAAGACAGTTGAAACATAACTGAAAGTATATCTTGTCATCTTATATGAGTAAACAATTTTAGAGAGAAGTAGCAGAGGAATATGCAGTCTATCATGGTAACTGACTTCACAGATGCGTTGCTACTCTTGTGGACTTAATTTGAACTTAAATAAGTATGTTTTCCCTACCACACCCTTCAAACTAGAATATTGCACCACAAAGGTTCTACTACCTCTAAACATAGACGTAGATAGAATGTTAACACAAACAACTGAAACAATAAATCTGTTTACAACTACTATTTTACTTCCACAGATCACATTATAGACCATAATAGCAGTTTCTGATTCCACGTTTGTTTATTTAATAACGCAGAAATCCTGAAAGTTCACAGTTCCAACAGTACGGAACTTACTTAGCGGAATGGCCAGAGTTCTGTCGGTTGGACAATTTACATTCGTTTCATGGCACCAAACGAGTTCCAAAGCGTATAATGTACTGTTTCGAGCCTATTCCAGGAATGGATCTGTTACGACTGTTTTTGTTTTTGAACGGCATATACGGTTTTCATATTTGATGTCTCTACTAGAGTGTTGTAATGCAAATAAAATTCTGGTTAAGTAACTGTTTTTTAATTTATTAATGAAATTAAGTATCTAAGAAATTGTGTACATATTGTATACTAGCTGAACCCCGCGGTTTCACCCGCGTTAAAAAGTAAAAAGGAATACTTATCTAAACATAGGTAACATCCTGCGCTCCCCTGAGGAGGCCCGCATGCGGGTCGCGAGCGCGTTAATACTTTTTTCGAAAATTAAAGTAGCCTATGTTACGCCTTAGACCTTCAGCTATCTGCCAGTTAAAGTCCCGTCAAAATT